>JAZHYW010033926.1:0-14175 GCA_037355805.1 Ixodes ricinus | reverse complement strand
GCCCACCTGCGGCGAAGCAGTCCCGCAGCCTCTGGAAATCGGGTCTACGCCAAAGATGTTGACCCCTAAACACCTGCCGGCCTTGGTGACCACATACAATCCAGCCGGAACTTCTATCGGTGTGCACGGATCCAGCCAGGCCGACAGAGTTCATTAGAGCCTCCTATGACAGTTACATTGCTCGAGTAGCTGCTGCAGCGGTGATTGATACCGGTGCGAGTTTGTGGCTTATTAGGACTACCCTTATTGAACGCTGCAAAGAGCAGAATGTTAACCTGCTCGAGGCAAACGTGAGCTTAAAGCTAGCGTCATGACCAGAAATGGACGCGAATCAAGCCGTGAGATTAAATATTGAGTTCAACGAGGACAAATGTCGTCAGCGTTTTGTTTCCTTATCTGGTCTCAAGGTGCTAATTATTGGGGGCGAGATTTCATTTTCGCGGAGGACCTGGCTCTCTAATTTTCGAATAAAGGGTGCAGGTTCGGTAGTGACGCGAAAATAATTCCGTTTACCAGACGAAAGGATTCTATGATTAACGTCAGTAGGTTGGCGGTAGAACCACTGCTCTGTGATTCCCATCTGCGGTAAGCGATTCTTTTCAGACATGTCCTGCTACGTACCAGCAAAAAGCGGCGCCTTTAAAGGCTCTTGGATGAGTTTTCCCTGATGTTCACGGAAAACCCCGGCAGAACTACTGGCCTAAAGTATTATTTGACACCAGCAATACGCGGCCTCTACGCTGCCATCCTCGACCGGATCAGTGTGCACAAGCGAGCCCGTTTGGACAAGGGCTTCAAGGGATTATTTACAAGGGCACTGCACCGCTACCACCACCGCCCCTGCCGGACATTCTACTGCCCTCCTCAATGAACCATGTGGTTTCGGGAGCTACATGGCCACACCGGACGGCCGAAGTTCCTCCGGTCTGGCTGCGCCGCCGAATGCAATGACTAGAACTCAGTATTGCTTCAAGCACATCTAAAAAGTACTCATGTAATGTACAAAGTAAAAGAGAGTTGATGTACTTCAAATAAAGTAGTAAGTACACCTGGTGCAATGTACTTGAGGTAAAAGTACTATAAATACAAACGTACAGAGCGCGACACTGTTGGCGCGAAAAGAAAATCGCCAGCTTTTTGTGTTTTCTCTTAGAACCGAAAGGTTCAGTCATCAAAGAAATCAGTGTTATAGAAAGATTTCAGTTAGGGCTCTAATATAAAGGCTAAAAGTTTGTGCCTACTAATACTCTTTCCTAATAAAATGTAAAAATGCACCGATGTCGTGTTCGCGCTAACAGTGTCGCGATGTGTACCTTTAAAGTTAATTACAAATATATTTCCACTCAGTATTTCATGATGCCCTTTCTTTTTGCTATAAACTTTTTTGAACTGGTATGCATTGCGCAAGGGGCAATCAGGGTGCGTCACTTAGTTGCTAAGAAAGTGGCGAATATTGGATAAAGTCAAGTGGCCACAGAGTAATTATTTTCAAAAATTGCGCAAACTTTAGAAGTCCGGCTTTTGAATTTGTCGCCACCTGTACTAACTTGTTGCAAGCAAGAGAGTTAAACGTTCTATAGTCGGTTACAAGTCAAGAAGGTAGGAGAAGCTCCTCCCACAAGCGTGGTGCGCCGGTTTCAAATCCCTCCGCAATCGAAAGAAGAGTTCACTGGAAACGCTCCTTGTTCCGCTTCAATGGATAGATAATGGCCACAGAGTGGTGCCAACTTGTCTCCGACCCCACTTTTTAAGAAAGCGACCTTTGTATTCATCGGGGAGGGGACCGAGCCCCTGAAAGCAGCCTTTGTATCCATCGAGGGGGAAGCTAATCCCCGAAAGTCGTCTTTGTTTCGATCGGAGGGGGAAGACGCTAATCTCCCTCTCGTGGCTTCCACAATGCTAAGTCAAAGTCGAAAGATAAAGCAAATATGTACAGAAAGCCAAGACCCTCCTCGCGCGTTGGCCGCAACGTCACGGAAACGATGGGACGCTATTGGATGCGGAGGTGGCGGAGGGATATATGATTCCCTTTGAGGGGCATTTGCCGCTACCTTCTTGACTTGTAACCGACTATAGGAAAGAGCGCGAAGTCAGTCCTTAGCTTCCGCAAGTGATCTTCTCGTAGAGGTGTGTCCTCTCCTTAACGGAAAAAGCAATGAGTGCGCGTGTGAGCTGGTGATAATTCATAATAATTTGGCACTTGAAATTATAGAGTAGAAAGGTGAATCAAGTTTAAGTCTAAGGAGAATACAACAGAATAGAACGTCCCAAAACATTTTGATGTTCTCCTATCTTGTCTTTTCACCAACTTTGAAAGATTCTTAATTTTTCCTCTCCACTGTCTCATGTATTACATCACGATCAAGTGTCATCTCCTGATATAATTTAACTCTCCTCGCTTTCGCTGACTGAACGAGATGTAGCGAAAGTTCGTAAAAGCTAAAAGGAGCCGCCCTCGAAACAACCGGAGCGATACGTCGTCTGGGCGCCTTTCTGGTGAGAGAAGAAAATCCCCCATCTCCTCCCACCCCCATTTCTTCAGAGTTGACGAAGCATCATTTTACTATATATTTAACAAGTAAACATTTGGAGAATATATTTTGAAGTCAGGAGTTTTACTTTCCCCGGAAAGTACCAGAAAACATATTTTAAGTAAAGTACAAGTACATGTTCACAAAATGTACTTCAAGTAAAGTGCATGTTTTCTAAACCTACTTGAAGTAGAAATTTAAGTACAGTATATTTGAAATACATTCCACGACCGCTACAACTACTGCGGGCCTTGAGGCAGTCAGTTCAGCAGCCCTGGCGAAGGCTACAACGACGGCTCGTCATTTGAGTGTCGGTGAGACGATCTCACCAAAAATACTGCCCGCGGTTTCGCTCGCGAACGGGTTAAAAAATGTCTCATTGGTCAGAGACGCGCGCCTAGCAGAAAACTTTGAGACCAAGTCCAATCAGCAGTCAAAAACGCCCTCGCGCACACCATGAGCAAAATTGGACTCCAACAGTGCGAATTGGAAAGATCGAGCAAGCCTACCTGCACTGATACGTTACATTTTGGCACTGTGGTTGCGAGCTTTCGTGTAGTCGTTCGTACACAATATCGCCGACTATAATTACCTGGCTGCTTAACAAACCTAGGGCGGAGCATTTTCATGTTCATACTCCTTTCTTTGTAATGCGTACTTCGACGTTCCTATTGGTGAATACCGCAATTTTGTCATATGCGGAGAAATAATGAGATGGTCAGGAATTGCACGCCCTTCCTTTTTTCTCCTTTCAGTGACTACAGGTGAAATTACTAAATAACCTCGAACACCGAATAACAGAGACTGTTTTTGGCGAATAATGATATTTACATGCACCTAATAAAAATGCATCCTTTCGGGAAGCTATCAAAATTATATTCATTTTTTATTTTATAATTACGCGAGTGTGCTCTAAGAAGTCGCAAGATAAATATAAACGACTTCAGCGCAAAATGGGTCTTTTCGTTACATAGCCATGGTTCCAGAGCACAATCACTTTACAAATGCATGAAATCGGGAATCTTTTTCGATACCGTGAGTCCCGATATTTCGAGCGGGATTATTCCGACAAGAAGCATCACGTAATTGTTCTAAGTTAGAATTATTCCAATATTAAACCTTTCCTTAGATATTAAAATTTGCATTTCGCTGGAAATCTTTTTTTCGGGTGACAAGAAACTTGTTTTTGCTTTACTTTGGTGAAGTTCTCTTGTCCGCACTATTCTAGGGTAAAACCCTATTTAAATTTAGTTTCCAAGTTTTTTATAGGAATTTTTGTACATGGCTCCAGTAAACCCACGCGTAGTCTAGAATTCTTTGAACACAGGTCAGTAGGAATTGCTTCAGTTATAAATAAAAAACACCTATAAACCTACCAAACACTAAGACGCATTTTCTCAAAAATATCTCATATTCATAGCATAACTTAATCACACAAAAAAAATTTTCAAAAAAGTCGGCTAGTGTTTATATAAACAATTGACGAAAAGAAACTTCAGTAGAAGACTACATTCGCTGAGCTCCTGGATAACATCTGTCCAAACTAGCCTAACGTGATGGCAAACAATATGAAAAATTCTAAACTAAGTAAGCACGCAAATATTTATTTTAAAGGCGTAATGTTTTGTTTATAAGGGAAAGAAGCCAGTTGAATTCTTACACTCCAAGAGAACTTCAAAAACAAAGTGTCTTTAAAAACGAATACAACACTTGATGCGCCGCAAAATGTTTGTTTGAGAACCCAACGCGAGTTTCTTAAGCTTGCAATCTTCCTTCGTTATTGCCCTGAGACGTAGCTGTCGCAGCGTTCTCGCTGAGCATGCTGGTTTGTACGATTTAGGATAACCATTAACTTCCCTACAAGGACTCAATACGATCAAAGAACACATATGAGTGTAGAGGCAGATTATGTTTTGTTTTACCATTTTGTTTGTTTTGACGAGAGGAATCGTTTACCGAGAAGCTTAGTGGTTTGAGCCTCGAGGCCAGGGGATCTGCGGAAGACCGATAGCTTGCCGATAATAAATCCTTCCAGAGAGGGCCTCTGATCCCAACAAGTGGTCGATATACGGCGAACCATGAACCACACATGCTAGAAAGAGCAGGGATCCGTGCGCCTGAAAAAAGGCTTACGATATAAAACGCACCGCTAGGCTTGGCTATATAAAGTAGCAAGACCACACTTGCCTGGATTATAAATGGTAAGGGTCCAACAATGCTGCATCTTAGTTTATATCATTTCCTTTCGTTTTAAAGTTAAAACTACAATCTGGTCGATTTTTAATTATCTAAATGACCAATAAATTTGAGTATTAGACGTATATGATTATATATATATATATATATATATATATATATATAAGAAAAAGAAATCTCCTGAGCAATTATATCTACGTTTTGGAACGCTTTCGGTTTAAAATAGAATAATATTTTACTGTCTCTGCGGCTTCGTCATAATAATGCATGGCAACCGTACTCGAACGCAACAGAATTTTTTTTTTAATTATTTAGATGGTTTGTTTTTTTATTCAGGTTGTTTTCACGCAGGCCAAAGGATGAGTTTTAATTTGTTTTTTACAACATATTCAAAAAATGTTCCTGGTGGTTCTTTTTTTGTGTGTGTGTACGGTGTGCGCTTTTATTGCTTGTCTAAGTAGTACGATTTCACTTAAAGTGTGTCGTTCTACGTGAACAAACTACGATTCCTGCAAAAACTTGAAACGTATGTTAGGAAAATTAAAAATAATGCACCAGTCGAGTCAAAAGAACAATGCAGAGCTTAGGACCTCTGACACGACAAGTACTCTTGATATTTTTAGCCTTCTAGAACGATAAAAAAGGATCTGCAATTCAATTTCGATTTGGCACCCTAGACTAGTACGAATACTTTTCTTGTATGTTATTCCACAGACCAACCCCGTATACCCAGCAGAATAAAGAAGCTTACGATACCACATTTCCTGTACGAACAATCCATCCCATCAATGGCATCACGCGACCTCACCCAATGAAACACAGCAGTTAGAAATTTTGTCACGATCGATTACTTCCACTTAAAACAGACCCTCGCGTCCTACAAAAACCATACGCGAAATAAGCTGCCAGAAAGAGAGCAAGAAAATAAAAGAGAATTTCCGACCGACCCGCCTTTGTTACGACGCACCACGTTTCCGGAGGAAGAAAGGCACGTCTGTGCCCTTCCGCTGCGGCCTAGCAACGAGCTTTTGTCAGGACCCGTACAGTAACCCATAGGACAATAGCCATCGCCCTGAGTAGCATGGCCTAAGAAAGCGGTCGGCTGCTGCCTGTGTCAGACTGGCGCGCGTTTCTAACTTTGTTGAATTTGTTTCGCTCTTAGTTTTCACCCCTTCGTTGGAAGAAGTGTAGATGCAAAGGTATTGATTTTCCGTCGCTTGTGACATCTGGCTGGGTGACGAAGCCCTGCCCGGCGTTCGAACCTTGGTCACGGTATTGTTTAGTCGTCGCCAATTTCCTTATCCTTTCATCCCATTCTTGTCCCTCTTAGTCTCAGAAATGCACAAGTGAGCGTTTCACCGCGATACTCCAATCAAACATAAATCTCTAATCGTTCAACTAATAACTGTGAGCTGTATGTAACATCGTCTTCCATCAGGCTGCGTTCTGAGCAGAGTTTGAAGTAACGAGCTTAGATGTAACTGATTAGTTGTAATCAATTAGATTTTATATTTTCAACGCTTCAATTACTTTTTTCTTGCATTAAGGTTTGCTGGAATTTAATTGCTTACAACATAACGCGCATTTAGTAGCTCGTGTCGCAAACAATTTGGCGTCGGCGGGACCAAAAATTAAAAAATGCACTGCGCGCAGCCACGTGAGTCGTCACAGGTGTCTGGACGTCGTCACCCTATCGACCTGCTAATTTTGGTGAGAAAATTTTCCGCTAAATTTTTCCCGACAAGTTTAGCAGAATGTTTTCCCGCCAAACTCAGCCGGAACATCTTTTTCCGCTAAATGTAGTGAACATATTTCCCATAAACTTTAGCGGCAAACTTTTCCGCCAAATTTGGCGAAATATTTTCAGTAACACATGTAACGTCATTTAACATCACGTGACACGTGACGCTACCGATTAGACGACTCACACACGCTTGCACGAATTGTGAATGAGCGCGGATTTAATGAGAAGGCTTTGCGAACCAGGCCCGATGATGCCATCGCGTACCACTCTTAAAGTTGATGCTTAAGCGTCCCCTAAGTTTTTTTCTCTTGTAACTAATTACAAGTAATCAATTAATGTTTTCCAATAAATACAATCATTTTTGTGCATGCAAATATCTATGGAACATGCTACGAGTGACGTTGTTGACATTGATTCATTTTCAGCTTTTGCAATCTTACTAGATATACTTTTGGTTCTAATATTTTGACACTTTATGGTCATTCTGGTACATTATCAAATTTTGAAAACAAAATCTGAGTGTGTGCAGCTGAGTATATTCTGTAAAAAGATTATGCGTATATAAGCTGTTGTCCTATTCTTTCAGTAAAACTGCTCTTGTATAATTCACTTGTGCTTTGGCCCCGATTGGCTGGCAGTATAGATAAATAAATAAATGAATAAATAAAAACGTTCAGCCTTTTTCACTCTGGTGAAGAAGTAAGAGCAGCGGAGCTGTAGCTTCTGTTTTCGGCGGTGGCTTTCCAGGCGAGCAATGTGGGTCTTCTTTTCGCAAGGGAATCTGAAGCGCTCAACCGAGTAAAACTTTAGGCGATAGCGGCCTCGTGGCGGTTGCGGTACCATTCGCGCTGTTGCGCACATCACCGCTCGTTCCGTTTCCTTTCTTCTTCCTCCGGAAGAAACGTTGCCGCCATCTATGAGCGATGGCAGCAAGCCGTTGTCTGGTTGCCGAAGCTGGGAAGGTTGCCGCGATCTATGAATGATGGCGGCAAGCAGACTGTTATGTAGCGGCTGCCAAGCTGCCGCCCATCGGCTCGTGACCACTGGCTGCGCTCGCACCGAGCGCTTGATAGCCGCGGGGCACAAGCAGACAAACGCCAGGCTAGGAACGTTGCGCCAGGCTCAATCGGAGGCTACATCGGAATAAACCGATCAGGCAACCATCCAAGGTCTAGATCTCGTATTTAACACAGACAACCGGCAAACACAACACTCTGGACAGCTACCACCATCTATCAGCGACTGCGGCAACCAGATTGCTGTGTCGACTACGGGTGTCGACATCTCTTTAGTACCGGACACGATCCTGGGGAAGCTAACCCTTAACAGCTCCGATGTAAAAAAGAGCTAAAATTATTGCATTGAGCTTCCGTACGTAAACATCGCTCTGTCTGCCCGCGCGTCGCTCGTTTATGTTTGCACCAACTTTGGACAATTGTTTTTACCCTTAAAGAACTAAAAAAAAATACCCAGAAAGATTAGAATGTCAATGGCGGCTCAGCGACGTTTTGACTGTCGAACTGTTGAGAGTCGGGAGCGCCTCGTTTTCTGTGTACGGGTTGTTACGACTCGCGTTTGCCGCGGCATGGATGACTGTGTTCTTACCTAACCTCCTTTAGCCACCCCAGAACACTCCCGTAAAAACATTCGCGCTGGAGATGGAAGGGGGGGGGCGCTTTCAATCTCGGAAAAGTTTATCAGCGCGTGATTGTATGGAACTTACTAAGAACAAAAATGGGAGATTTTCCCGCAATATTTAGCACAAACATTTTCCGCCAAATTTAGCAGAAAGAGGTTATCTTCAGCCATTTATTCCTTTCTATCTCATTCTCCTTTTTATTTCTCTCTCCCTCTCTCTTTTTTAAGTATGTCACTGTTGACCGAAGAAAGTGACTAAGTCTGTTAGAAATCGCTTTATTTGTTTCAATGCGTCCGCGAAGAAGGTCGCGTATTTACTCTGAAGTTATAACTGAAAATTCTTCACTGAGATTTGGTAGTGCCTAATCATTTGTTGAAATATGTATGTATTTTTGATTTCGTAATAAAAAGTTAAAAAATAACGTGAAAAATAGTCCATTACTTTTGGTAGTTTTGAATTACTTTTGGGATGCTGTAATGGAATATTATGATCAGTTACATTTTTCCAATCATGTTTTGTAATTGTAGTCTTTTACTTTTTTTAGAAACGCGTAATAGACTGGTTCTGATTGATTAATGGGAAGACGCCTGACGTTCACTGAGACAGTAAAACCATTGAGTCGCAGTACCGATCGGTTAATATTCATTAAAAAGTTTAAAACATCATGATTGAGAATCCATAAGTATTTAGCGTAAGTAAATATGCATGAGCTTCTGAGAATGAAATATGACTCTTTTAGGTACCAATCGCATTCGTGCAGCAGTATATTAGGTTCAGTTCTTTTTATGCATAGGCTCGTGCTGTTTAAATTGTCGCAAACGTTCCGAGCAGGCTGCACAGGGAGTACAACAAATGTATAACCGTTTCTTTTCGTGTGTGTGTGTGTGTGTGTTTTTTACACTTCAATGAAAGGTTGATTCAGTACTACGACTGTAGTGGAGTATTTTTATTTTTTCTACCAGTTTGGTGAACGAAGCTTTTGTCGGAAGAAACTTTTAAAACTTAAAGGGACAATGAAGGCGATTTAATTTAATTTTTTTAAATTGTGTTTTTAGGCTTCTTGGGAACCTGGCATACTGCCTAAATTTTTATAGACATTTGTGACGCATATTTCTATACCTACGAAAGAACTGAAGAAACCGAAACTCAACTATCTGCGTTTCTCGTTTTTGGGCCTCCGAAAACGGAGGTGACGTACGGAGTGACGTCACATGTGAATTGTCGGTACCGGTAGCATTTAGGGCGTCGAGACTCTGGTTACCGCGGTGGGTTATAGCAGCGCGGTGGCGCGGTCGTTTCGCCGAATTTGTCAACATGGACGGCAATGCCGCTCTCGCGAGCGAGTTCGAGCTTCCGTTCAGTAACCGAACACCAACGGAACGGGAGTACGTGCGTGGCGGCCTCTGCTATCACCCGACGGAGACCGCACAGCCGGCAACGAGCGGCCCGCATGCCGAAGGACGGACGCCGGGGGAGATGCCGAGGGAAAGCGGCAGCGATCTGGCCGTTCTGGCCGTCACAAGCGGCGCGTCAGCGACCAATCGCTGACGCGCCGCTTGTGACGTCGCGCTTCTTGGCCCCGCATCGGTCACGCGAGCTCCGCTTCTCCTGGCTTCTCCCGCAACTCTCGGGGCGTCGCCCCAGTCGATCCCGGTGCAATTATTACCGCGACTGTTTTATTGATTTGCGCGGCACACAAGCGCCGGTTTCGGCTGAAATTTGGGCAACGTGGCCTGAGACGTGCCTGGAACCCAGTTCAATCGCCAAAAAGATGTCCTAAATTGCCTTCATTGTCCCTTTAAGAAGAAAAAGCCAACTTCCAAATTGCAGTGGTTTCGCGAATTCAAGGAATGTTGAAGTTTATTGAAGCATCTGTGAAATGATAGGGAGACTTTGCGTAGAGGTGGTCGCTTTTCTTTATTAGTTTTTTTTTGTCCGCCAGGACGGCATCCCTTGCTCTGTTTTCTTTATCCGCCTGTCGGCGCTTCGGTCGGGAATGGGGAAGCGCCTTGGGAGACGAGTGTCGCGTTTCAGGGGTCCCGTGCCGTTACGAGTCAGAATTCTGCTGGTTTATGAGCTTTTCCCGGTATCGGCGAAATGGCCGCGGGCATGTCGCCCTCTTCGTTGCATTTCATGCGGAACCCCGGTTTTCGAACCCACGTGAAAACACTTAACTTGCCGACGAGAGGCTGCTGTCTCAGCGCCGCGTGCGTCTACCCCTTGACCCTGAAACGCGGGGCCAGACGTAAAGGTTTGCTGGGGAACCCACGGCCGAGACATTAACACGTCACCGGTCGCCAGGTCGTTTGCTGGGAGACAAAGTGCTTCAGAGCTCTCGGAGTCGTGTCTCGGAACTCTTCCGTGACGCCCGGGGACCAGGCGCTCCCCATCATATTCTGCATATGCCTGGCGTGTCTTTCTTTTTACTTTGTTGCCAACGGCCTTTCGCGGTGGCATAGACGTGCCCCAGCCGACATGTCTCGGTGGTTCTCGCCGTGTTTCGCGAATGTGTATCTTCTGTGGCAGATAGGAAAGCCATAAGTCGTATTTTATTATCGGGTTCTGAGAATCAAGGCTTGGCTTGTGGTTCACTCTCGGAGCATTGACCTCTCACCCGATTGGTCGGAAGTGCGTTGTGTGTAGGCGTTGTAGTTTGGTTCCTCTAGCCAATGGGACCAGGGTCGAACGCTGATTGGCCTAAACGGGTTCGAGCACGCTGTTTTAGACCCTGGCTGGGCAGGGGAATCTTTGAGTTTTGGAACGGGCTCGTGAGCGACCCCACTTACGTTCAGCTCCCGCGGTGCGCCGCGTTACCTGTCGTGCGCGACAGCGTCTTCATCTTCGCGGCTACAAGGTAGTCGCCGTCCTTACCGTGCGCGGTAGGACCATCTGGACGCCGAGGCGTCCCCTGCAGTCTGTAAGCCGTGCGCGGCAGTTTATTACAGTCTCGTCACTTGTATTTTATGTAACTGTTTGATTCTTTTTTTTATCGAAGTAAAGTTTTGTTGTTCTCGTTAACCCTACGAGTTGTCGGTCGCCTCTGCATCACCACCGACGCATCCAGCCCTCCAGCAACTAGCTTCATCCACGATCCCCCGGTCCTCGACGGCAACTTCAAGGTGGTCCATCGAGGTCGGGAAAACAACCTTCCTCACATCTCTGACTTGGCAGTGTATAAAGTATGTGATTAGCCGTGGAGAAGGAACTTGTTGATAAGTACACCCAGAGGATATATTTTCAATGTGTTTTGATGTATTGGCGTTAACTAGTTAGGAAAGCAAACTCAAATTTACGGTGACTTGGGAAATCTAGGACTATGGATCTCTGCAAGAACTGCTTTCTGCACTATAAGAGTGTATATGCCATAGACACACTGCAGTTTTTGTGAGTAGTTTTTTTACTCATTTACTTTTATTTAATGAACACAAAGTAAACAAAAGGTGATAAAAATAAAAAGAATTGGGATGCGCCTCACACTTGCTGAAGTTTATATTTTACATTCTTCGACGTTTATAAAAGTTCAGCGAATCTGATATATTGTAAATAGGTATATACAATAAAGCAGTCAATAACATTTTTTTTTGGTCTGAGTACCTTCGGCTAAAATAATGTAAAGTAGGATTTGAGCGCTAAAATCGCTTCCAATTTTTGTTTTTAAGTGATGGACAAGAAAACAAAAAGTTTCACGCGGGTGCATTTCTCCAAAGCGCCGTTTGACAGTTATTGTACTGCGATAACTAGATAAACCTATCAGCAGGTCAACAAAAGGTAATATATATTTGCCACGTACGTAGTCAAACAACATTCTTTAATTCTTCCTTAGCTTTTTACTTCCGCTCCGCTAAAGGTTCAGCAAGCTCTTTGTTAAAAGAAAAACATATTTTATTGCAAAGAAGCCTCCTACATGTGATGTTTGGGATCCTATGCGGCGCAAGAATATTAAGCATTACTTAGAATACTTAACAAACGCGAAGGAAAAAAAAGCCCCTTCCCACGAAAAATTTCCCTCGAAATAAATAATATAAAATGCTGGCAGTCATCACAGTGATTGCGGAATGACAAACATGTGAAGAAAGCTTTTCCAATAAATGGTTAATATATTGAATGCATAGTGTCGAAAAAACACTTAAGTAGCGCTACATATGGGCTTACCTTGTCTTTGCATAATAATGGGTACCACCATTGAAATTGTATCGGAGCCCGATCGAAACAGCGCGCAACCAATCGTGACACGAAAAACCAAGACATTATTAACAACATCACAACATCAAAATTGTGTGTGTTCGGCTGCAAATAGAAAAAAAAAAACAGACTTGCAACTAAGTTTTGTTAAAGTTTCCCAATTTCAAAACAAAGGGTCAATCCTTATCCGCAATTTGTCTCCACACTGCAACTTGCGGGCTCCCAAAGTAGTGATACTGCTCTGCGTCGACAATAGAAACGCTTCGGTCACAAAGTTGGAATTTTCATTACGTTTCGCACCAGTCACGTAACGATGTAATATGCATGTTGCCAAGGAGCAGAATATATGTTGACGTTGCATTTTAATGAATAAGATGAAAAGACGGAAACATCAAAAAAAAGAAAGAAAGCTGACACAGTATCTTGAGAACCAAATTTCCCAAATTCCCTATGAATCAGTGCTTCGTCTTCCAACCGTTCCTTTCTTGCAAAGATAACGTCATCTTTCTAATTTTGATTTATGGATTTTATTTAGCTCTATAAAGTACCACAAATATCGAAAGCGACCTCTTTAATTTTTTGTTACATGGATTTTGTTAAGGATATCGTCCGTCTATTTCCTGCCATTTGAGTTCACATGCAAGTTACCGCGGCGCGAAAATGCGTGGTTGGAATCTTTGTGGAATGACGACGACAGAATTGTTTATTCTTGTACCGAACTCACTTTAAACAAGTGCCGGCAAAAAATTATTAAAGCCAGTCGTAATCTTGGTCAATGTGTGTGTGAGCAAAGGTGGCTCATATATATGTTGCTGACACTTTAATACCGATGTAATTTCAAAAGGCACGTGTGATGTGATTTATGAGGAATGTGAAGGCACAAAAGAAATAACCTCCCCTTCAAACGCAACAGTGTAAAAACTAACTCTAAGAAGAATCAAAGAAAAAGCTTCCTCACGTTACATCATTCCCAATTGTACAGTGCGATATAACCAATTTTATCTTCTGTTGCATGGTTGTAATAGCAGAGATATAGACAACCCTATAAACAAATTATTGCACACCACGTTAACAAATTAAGTTTTTACTTTTGTGTATAACTAAAACTATTTATTGAATCACATAACACCAGTTGTTAAGGCGTAGTTGAACCTAAACGACAATCAAGTAACATAACTCGCAGATTTCCCGTCATACTTTGTTTGGAGGCTTCATCCAGCTCGAAATTCACCAACTGGTGGCAAATTAAAATAATCACCTGCGTGCAGTAATATTTGTTACGTTCATTCATATAGTTCGGTGGGTGAGATCAAGCAAGCAAGTGAGAGTTGTCAGTACAAACGTGCCTTCTAAGTTCCACCTCGTAATCTCGATTTATATCAGACGAGTATTCGCAAAAGACATGCATGGATATGCGGAATATCATCTGCGGTGCACGCAAATGCGGTCTGACCCTCATTTCAAACATCAAATCAAACGATGTGTTTAAAAATAAATACGAATGAATTGCATCCCATATCGTTTATGCAGATAAGAGTAACGTCAAATCGACTGGTCTTAAATTGCCACTGCCAAGCATAAACCAATTCTTCACTTGTGTGCTTCAAATGACACCGAGCCTTTAACGGAAACCTTGAAGGTGATACCAATACTTGATATACGTAAACAAATGGGATTAATTCAAAATTCGCTTCACATATCCTCACAGCTATTTTTATTCTAGAGTTCGTTACAACAGTCAGGTTTTACTACGCCTAAACCTAGGTATCGCATAACGCTCACGCAATATTTTTTGTTTTGTAAATAGAATAAGTTTATATATATTGAGAGAGAGACATTAAATTTAGTGATTTTGTATAATCCAAATATTCCTTAAAAAGTAT
>JAZHYW010033925.1:0-21252 GCA_037355805.1 Ixodes ricinus | reverse complement strand
GTCTTTGTAAGGTTGTCTTTGAGATATTTGCCCCTGGCCTTGAGTATGATTTCGGGAGTCGGGAACATCAGTCGAGCGTCCTTGTTGAGACGAGGCTTTGTCCTTCATAGAAGTATTTGTCGTCTGTTGCTCATTGTAGCCAGTGGAGCCGGTGTTCGACTTTGTATGCTTATGGATTCGCGCGTCGCGTTGAGGATCTAGTAGGCCTGGTCTGTTTTGTTCAAGAGCACTGTTGACCGTGTCCTGGGCTGGTTTAGCGGGTGATGTGCTCCCAGCTACTTGTCTTTGGTGACGTATTTCCAACTCATGTTTCCATTTTGCGCATTGATGTGATGTCGCTTCGTGTTCTTTACCACAGTTACAGCACCGAACTGTCGTTGCACCAGCGTCACAGTCATTTCGCTGGTGTGGTCCGGCGCAACGTGAACACGTTGGAGAATTACGGCAAGTGGACTTAACGTGCCCAAAATGACAGCATTGATGGCATTGAATTGGCTTTTCCAAAAATGGCTCTACCTTGTGACGTACTAGACCGAGGAGAACGTACTCAGGAAGTCTTGACGACGAGACAGTTATAGCTACTGTGGTGGACGTACCCATTCGACGAACAGATGTAACAGATGCGTCGTTGTTGGCCTTTAGCTGTGCATGAATCTCGGCACTGTCGATGTTGGTATCGACTCCTCTGATGACTCCAGTTGCCTGGGCTTGGGAACGGGGCTCAAAGGATCTGACAGGGATACCCAACAGAGATGTCACCTTTAGGAGAGATGACAGGCCGTCACTATTTCGTATATCGACAGATATCAAGTTGAGCCTGTAGTTCGGTCTGATCTGAATTATGGAGCCGGGTGATTTCGACTCAAGCAGCTCTGACAGTCTTAGTTGATTTAATTTGGTGATCACTTTTGTTTGGTCTACTGGCATAAAGATGACAGTAAGAGACGATTTCTTTGAGTCCACAGATATGATCGTACTGCTGCTCGAGGATAGTGACTTGGCCTCATGACATCGTTTCTTTGCTTTCTTGTATTTCACAAGAGTGAAACCTTCGTCATCTGTGGTGGAGCCATTTTCTGTGTCAGTACAATTAGGGAATTGTTGTCCAGGGGTCAGGGAGTCGATACACATTTTAGTTTCAGGCGTCAAAGATCCGTCCTCGTTTGTGTACTTGCCATTCAGTAACGCAGGTGGCTGAGATAGAGCTTGGAGTGTCGCAGGTGAAAGGACCAAGCCGCTGACAGATGCCGTTTGGTGATCGGGGGCGGTTGACCCCCGTCCCCCGTGGCCATGGCGACGTTCGGGTCGATGGTGGGTGACCTCAGTACCGGTAGGTTCAATTTGAGAATAGTTATTTAACTAAATATTGGAGAGCGATGAGAATATGCTTCAGCGTGGGAATACTTCGTCATCTTTCTCCTCTATTGACAATAAAAATACAAAACATTTGTGCATGACGGAGCGTCGTCGCAAACAGCGGCATATTGTCTGCATCTCTAACAGATCAATAGGAGAGCGCGCGAAAACAGCGGCGCGCCACCGGCAGCCACGAGAGACCAATATTAGCGTGCGCTCAAATTGCGGCGCATGGCCGGCAGTCACAACGGCAAATTAAAGTGCGCGCATATGCCACATGGGGAAAAATGATGACGACGCGTCACCGGCAACCACTACGGGTCAATAGCAGCGCCGGTGGCGCTATCAAAAAATGGTGGTATGTGGGTACGTATCCAAAATTGAAGCGTCCGAGGAGAGAGTGGCGCCACGGAGCGGCTCCTAGCAAAATCATTTTGCATAAACATCGTTGTATCAGACGACCTTAGCTGCTAATCGATGTCATCTTACCGGAGCACAGCGCTATACAAAACGTTTTCGGGCCACAGTCGGCGCTACCTTTTTTATTACAAGACCTGAACATTTAGAACAGAGATCCCCTCCACGCGCTGACAAAAACAGCAGCGGAGCATGTCGATCTCAGTGTGTCTACTCGATCGGCCATCGAGCGAAGAGCAGTTCGATAATAAGGGGTGAACATACTTCTCATGTAGATTTTATCAATTACTGGCACATGTAGCATGTCGTGCCGCAGTAATTTCCGGACTGTAAAACTCGCAAGCACGTGGTAGGAGCATATTCCACCTCAGATAAACAAAGACGTTGGCGATGTGATGCCGTCGCTGCTGCTTATAACTGTAGGGTACAAGACTAAACCCTGAGCATCGACGCAACAATGCCGGTTGAAGAACGTGAGAACACTTAAAGAGCAACGCTCGACGCTGGTAGGTTTTCGAATGTCAAGTTGCGAGACCATTACTCCGGAGTGAGATCGAAAAACACGGCCGAGGAAAGGTGCAGGCGCGGCCAGACGACTGCGGCTGACTTAAAAGAGGTCAATGCTGAGCGCTTCACAAAGCAACATAACGCTGACGCTGTCGGTGGTCGCTCTTCCAATCCACTGACAAGGCGGAGCGCCGCGCCCTCTTTCGGTGTCGCACGCTTTCATTACACACCACCTTACGTCATTCATTGTTAAAACAATCAGCAAAGGCGCTCGGTACTATTCTACAATGCGCCTTTTTAGCCTAGGGCTGCTACCCAAACATTTGGGAACAATCAAAACTGCCCGGGATATTTAAGTCCCCTGCACAGGCATTCCAACGACATCACAGTTAGATTGAGAGCAGAAACATGTTGGATTTGAATAATGCGGCAGAACTTGGCTGGGCTTTGCGTTGAGTCAATGTGTCGAAGGATGCTCGGCGTCGGGGATGCACCCAATTCTTGGGTTGACACTAACCAATTATGATTAAGTTACGTGGAATGAGAAGAGGCCGTTCACGGGCCTTGATGACTTAGTTTGTGTTGACACGATAAAAGGCGTTCACACTTTTCACTGGTTAAATCAAATCAATTTTTAGCTCATTACACGCATCGGGAAGTCCTGAGGTTATATCTAGTCTTGAAGTATCAACACGGTGTTAAGTTGTCCTTCGTCCGCAGTAATCCAGTAGTGGGCCCTGACCGATGTACGCGCAATGAACATTTTCATTCAGGCAAAATTGCGTACAAAAAACAAGGACAGAGTGGAGAGCGCTTGTCTGTCGTGTTTGTTGTCTACTTTGACCGTGTCTTTTCGTGCGCTTTCTTAACCAGAATGAATACCCGCCAGCTAGCCTAATTTTCAACCCTTCTCGAGCTTTTCAGGTCGTCTTATGTCGGAAGTACTCAACGAAAGTGCGAATTGGCATAGTCAGTACCTAGTGAGCGATTGTAAAAGCGGGATATGGTATGGGTATAAGTGTTAGCCTGAGCTTCGTGTGTAACACTCTACGTCCTAAGCAAATGTTTAAATACCGTTGACCAAAATGTCCGCCTCTGTCCATTTTTACCTGATAACAATCGCGCCGGAGGTTTCATGTTTCACAATTGTGGTGCACAATTTTTAGGACCGCGGGTTAAACTTGATACTGCATAAATAAATATTTTTTTGTCTAAAGCATAAACCACATTCGCCATATTCCGTCCACCCGACCTCACGCTGCATAAACATTTAGGCTATAATAGTAATTCTCGATAATGCAATCAGTGACAGGATAAAACCTCAAGGGATGTGTTTGAGTTGTCCCACGTGCAGCTGTACCGCCGTGAGCGTCGAGCGTGCACACGCGGTCCTATGATGCTGGTAGTTAACAAGCACGTCCTGGAGGCCTGGCATCAAAAGGAGACTCCCGGTCGTTTTCATCTTTTCACTTACTATATTTGTAAAGACGATCGGGCGTGATGTCCATCATGTTTTTGCACACGAGAACGTGCCGACGACAAAATAAGCTTCGTGAATAATTTTTCTGCCAAACTACCATTACATTTTTTGCAATATTTCTCCGAAAATTTTGCCCTCGGAAACCTTCTACACCCTCAATATTAACATGGCCTACAAATATTTGTTCAGTAAACTGCGGGCATCACTAAATCTGGACAATGCAATACACTTATTGTGATGTCAGGATTCGGAGCATGCCGTTACAATAGCTACACTTGTACAATAATTGATAAACGAACGTTAAAATGATGGTAATACACTGATGTGTTTTTAATTCTGACCTCCTTTAATACTGATACTCTTCTATATAAGCAATATTTTCTGAGTACCAGCTGGATAAATACACAAATTCGATTTCTCGGAATTATACACTCACATTATGGCGCTTTTTAGTTGGAAGCCAGGTGAAGCTAATAATAATTATTATTATTAATGAACGTTATTTTCCATTTTCATATATAAGTGGAGGAAACAAGGAAAAAAAGCTTTGAGAACGGCTTGACGGAGGCCCCCTGCACTTTCTTCTGGTGGTATATACAGAGAAGTCAAAACAAAGCAACAGCAAAAAACACTAAGAAAACCGATATAACAAAGTAAAATAAAAAATCAAACAGGTCTCGTTAATCGATTGATCTGCTGAAATTCTTGTTCACTTAAAAAGTTCTACGCCAATGAACCCTCGCGAGGCAGGTAATGCTGCTATGGACCTTCTTTGTACCTCCCATCCCGAAAACATGACTGTGCGTGTGATTGATGAAATTAGCGACAATCGTCTTGTTGATTTCAACTATAAAGCCGTTAATTCTGGCAGAATGGATTTTAAAAAGGTCATATATGACTATTCCTAAGGCGAAAATCAATGACATCGAAGCATGTCCTGTCGAAATGTTAGTGCACTATGAAAGCCAGCACCTGGAATGCTCAATAGAACATAATTGGCTGTCTATAAAAACATCATTTCGATATATGAAAATTTTGTTTCGAAAGTTGGTTGCTACGCCAAGTGAAAGCTGTCCCTGGTTCTCGCGAAGCGAAAAACGTACGCATCTTTAAGAAGAAAGGGACTTGTCAGAAGGGCCAAATATTTGGATACTGAGCATGACTCGGCAAGTGTATGAAATATGGGCGCGTTTATGAAAAAATGAAATAAGAAAACGAACAACCAATTTTTTTAAACCATGACTTCACTACTATGTTAAAAACGGATCCTAAAACGCTCTAGCAAGTGGTAAAGTACAAAGAATATGTTTTCTTTACTAGAAGAAGGCGACGTGACACTTCCTCCTTATCACTCATACATCAATGACGTGACTGATTCTAGGCATAAGTGTTGATGTGTGTCGTCAGCATTATTTGAACATCTGACCGGAGAAACAAGTCAGGGCAAGATGGGGTATCAAATTTCTCAAACTAACTAAGGATGGCGTCGGGCAGTTCTGCTGTAGCACTAGTGACTCTATCCAGCAGTCACTTGACACTGGCTGTGTGCGGCTGGATGGAGATTAGCAATTATAGTCCAATTCAATAAATCTGGCAATCGTAAGTGCGCGTCAAATTATAGACCTATAATACACATGTTCCATGTAAACGTTTTAGAACCCATAATTTATTCATCAGTGATGGGTCACCTTGTTTCTAGCACTAATATTTTTCGAACCAACACGGCTTTCAACGTGTTCTTTCATGCGAAACCCAACAATTTCAATTAGTAATGGACCTCCACACCAACATTCATGCATTCTCGCAAATCGACGCAGTTTTTGTCAGATTTTTCGAAAGCTTTCGACCGTGTTCCACACAGTCGTTTTATAAAAAATAGATGAGAATATCTTAAAATAAATTAAAAAGGTATATATTTATGGGTTCCGGAATCATCTCAACAATCGAAAGCAAACCTTAATCACAAACGACATAAGATCACGCCCGCTAAACGTAAAATCTGGAGTAACTTCAAAGATCCGGTACTTTTTCTACCTTTGTTTTTAATTTATATAAATGACCTTCCTAACAATCTTTCTCCGAAAATTCGTCCTTTTTCAGAGGCTGTGCGGTATACCGTCAGATATCTAATCACTCAGATTGCAGTGCCCTACAAAATAAACGTAGATAGCATGATTGTGTGGTATGAGACATGGCAGATGCAAATCAATACAGAAAAAACAAAAACGATGACATTTACTAACCAGGTTTCCATTCTACATTAGGAATATACTATCATGAATTCAAATGTTAGATAGAGTAACTTCATCTAAATATCTTGGAGTTCATCTAACTACCAATCTTTCCTGGAATGCTCACATATAGTACATTCTTAACAGAGCTAAACAATCTCTAGGATTTTATAAGAAGGCATTTGTTCATGGCAACAGCAGAAACTAAACTACTAGCATACACGTACACTGGTTAGACCTAAGTTGGAGTACGCATCTATAGTTTGGAACCCGCATCAAAAGTATATAATTGGCAGTCTAGACTTTCTGACGAAACAGAGCAACTCGGTTCGTACTAAAAATGTATATACCTGTAAGCGTCACTCAAATTAAAACCATCAATTGTATTATTAACGCTCCAGCAGAGAAGATATCTTGCTAGACTATCCCACTTCCATAAAATCTATGACACATAAACTGAATTTCGTGAAAATAACGTAATCCCACCCACTCGTACTTTTCCTCGTCACGATCACCCTAACAAATTTCATATTCCTTTCGCAAGAACTAACATGTATAAACTTCTCCCCGCTCAACAGGTAACAGCCGTCTGAAATAGACTGTCGAAGCGAAATTGCTCTCACCGGAAACCACGACGTTTTTGTAGTAATTATTACGTGACTGATTGCCGTGAAAATCAATTTTGTGCTTATTTTGTTTTTGTTCTTGAGCAGCACCTGTGCAATCTTTTCTGTGTGTGTGTGTATTGTGTGCATGACCGAGCTGCAGGTGTGCGTTATCAAGAGCCATGCTATTCTTCGTTAAGTTCTGTTTAGCGTGGACTCTGTGTACCTTTTTGTATTTGTTTTTCTTATTTACAACATTCCACCGTCTAAGCAATTGCCCCGTTTGGGCCTTTATGAGGTTTCTTAAATAAATAAAATAAATAAATAGATAATCCACCGCCACCTTTGAGCATACATAATATCGCTATCAGCTATCGTTATCGGAAGTATCGGACGTATCTGAATGATCTACTATAATTATCTTATAGACGGGCCATTTCAGTCGCCAGAAAAGGGCTGCCACCCGACGGCTAGCACGAGGTATGCAGTTCGCATATCTTGGTATTGCGCGACGCAAAAAAGTCCTTGCCTCGTTAGAGTGGCATGGGCAGACCGTCGCTGGATGCTCTTCTGCTGATGACACAATATTTTACCTGGGGAGGGCTTTATATTAGGAACCAATACTCCAGTTACGGGAGTACAAGTGCTCTGAAAAGGTGCCGATGGGGCCTCTGGACCGGCGACTTTGGGTGCACGAAGACAAATACATAACTGCCGGCGGCGCTATTCAGGTTACGTCCTCAATGTGGGAACAAGAATAAAGCCGATGGCCTAAGTGACCCTTAACAGCTTAACAGTCGAAGTCTAACTGAGGAAAGTGCTACCAAGGCACACCTCATGAGAAAGGAGGGGCTGTCGAAAACAGCGAAAACACATACGGCCTCGCATTTGGCAGCACAGCATTCAGAGAAAGCCTGTTCAGGCAGAACCCGGCTAATTACAGCGTTCAGGTCAAGCTAATTCGTCTGACGGTGAGTAGGGTTGGAGATCAGTTGCAGGAGTGTTAGGCCGTCTGCCTAAAGCAGAGGTTTGCAATGGATAGGTGCAAAAACATTATTAATTAAGACATTATTGAGAGTGGGTCCAGGAAGCTGTGCCCTGACGCACACCAGACAATACATTGGCTGCACCCTGAAGCAGCCCCGCCGAAAACAACGTGCTGAGCGCGTTCATGCAGGAAGTCCGCGACGAAGTCAATGAGTGGCCCAAAGACCCCGAAGCCACAGAGCGTGCTGAATAGAATTTTGTGGTCGACCATGTCGAACGCCTGTTTGAGCTCGAATTGTTTGAGTGCGGAGGGTGTACCACCATCCAGGTGTGCGCTGGCAGTGTGGGTAGCCACAGCATTGGCCGATTCGCAACTGCGCCATGGCATGAAGTCATGCTGGTGCGCAGCCGTCAGTTGTTTTCCTGGTACTCAAGAAGATTGCATTTATCACACGCTTCTTGGGTCTGGAGGCAGTGGAGTCACCGAAATGGGGCGGTACAATGAGTGCGTTTTTGGCGCATTGTTTCTCTTTGTGTATTGGAGTTATCGCGACACCCATTCAACTGTTCTAGGCACTTCCTTCCTTGAGAAAAAATTACTCAGCTACCGGGTGAGGGCTGTGCACAAACCACCAAAGCAAGCCCGCAGAAATGATGGGAGGACGCCACCATGTCCTATACTTTGGGGAGTATTGATGCGGGACAGCGCTTTCTTGGTGCCTTCTTCAGTAATGTCAGGTTGGGCAAGCAGAGCCCTCCCAGAGGAATCGCCGTGCTCCACTGGACTGCAATAAGCATCTCTGACGGAGTACAAATGGGCCGCACTTGGACATGGGGATCGCGGAAGCTAGGACAAGTCGAAATCAACTGGAATAGCCCATTCAGTAAGAAATAGTAGCACTTAATAGCTCGGCCATATTCTTGCAGTCACTTAGGACGCAGCCATCCTTTTGCAAATTCGGGGACGGACTAAGATTTGCCACTGATTGATGACGTAAGCTCAAAAAAGCTTCTGAGAGCGAACAGCTTTTTCGGTAAACATGCAAAAGATATGTGATTACGGGCTGTGTACATGTGCCATTTTCGAACCGTTTGTACTTCTGTGCTGCAGCAAGGACATCCCGCCTATTCGCCATTCTGACGTTTCTGAGGAACATGCAAATTGTGAGACAGATGCGAATGTCGTCCTTGGAGATCTTGGGGCATTTTCCTGTGACGTCATTGAGACTTTTTGAGGAAGATAGCTTTTTTCAATGGCATTGATTATGTCTAACTATTGAGTCATAAGCAACATCGACATACAGATTATCGGAGAATCAAATGCAATGGCGCTAAATGAAGGAGCTGACCTCAGGTGCAGCTAGGCCAACCTTGAAAAAAGTTCTGTATCACATTGGCACAAGTGGCCAGACTTCAGTCAAAATAAACAAGCTGAAAGAGCTCACGGAGATATGGTCAGGACCCATTCATGCTTCGCTGGACGAATAAGTAAGTCATGAGGCGAGGTTACTGACGAATACCAGGTCTAGGAAGGAGGTTTTGTTGGAATGGGACGTCTATGTTGGTTCATGACACACTTGAATAACGTGGGAAGCTTTAATGCGATAGCATTATCAGCTACCACTTAAGTTTTGTTTTCTATACGGCTATTTCTTGTTTCCTGTCTGTGTTTTCAACTTCGCCACTAAATTTAGCGGGAAACTGATGAAAACTCGTGACGTGTGCACCAATTCAGTTTCCACTTTAAATATAGCGGGAAGAGTGACATCACTGACCTATGCACCAATTCATTTTCGCGCTAGCGGAAAAATTTACTTCACGACCTTGGCAATTCAGTTTCCACGCTAAATGTAACGTGTGAAACGATAAATGCTATGGCTTTCATAGATAATCATCCACGTGGTTTCTATTCATTATATCGAGGAGAAATTATTCATGTGAACTAACATTGGGTTAGGGTGGATGAGTCAGACCAGTCGATGTCAGCATTGAAGTAAACGAAAACTCCAGAAGCATGGGTAGGCCGAGACGTCTATACGCCTAAGCGACTGGCCTAGGAGATCATTGGAGACGATTCGTGTGTTTGGTGGCAATACACGCAACAAAGCAACATATTTTCCTTTCGATATGCAACTTCAACTACAGTCTTGAGGTCCACAGAACTCGAGATCAAGCATCCGACTGCAGAGTAGTTGACGGGGGACCACAACCATTACTCCAACCCCCAAAACGACGCACGGTCCACTTCTCTACATCACCTGGCTGGAAACGTCAATCAGCTTTCCACCGTGAATGGACGGATCCAGCCACGTTCCACATAGGCCGAGAGTCTTGCCTGTGTCCGCAGCAAGCGACGCTTGAAAGTCCAGAATTGTTCTTTGGAGAATGTACGTTGGAAAACCACACCGCAATGTGCGAGCTCCTATGCGAAGGCTCGATCACAGCGCGCGATGTGGTAACCGGATGGTGAGTTGGGTATGCACGCTGAGCTACCCTGAGTCGGAAAAAGGATCGGTGATCGAATCTGCTAACGCATCACAGCCTCGGAGCACGTGGAGCTAAAGCTAGTGTTGTACAAACCCGAAGTATCCTGGGTTCAAAACCCACCCTTGCTCGCTTCAATCTGAATGAGCTTCATACCTTAGTGCGGTCCTGTGTCACTACTGCGTGATGCACGTTAAAGGCATCAGTATAGCCCTGATGCTGTACTGGCTATATTTATCATCTATAGCGTAAACCAGTGTCGCCGTAAAGGTCCGTTCACACTCTTGCAACCGAGTTCGACCGAGAGAGACCAAACCGGTTTTAAGCCTTGCGATCTCTTAGGACCAGCTCCACTGCAGCCGAGCTGGTCACTAAGAGATCGCAAAAGGCTTAAAAACCGGTTTGGTCTCTCTGGTCGAACTCGGTCGCCAAGAGTGCCGAACGGGCCTTAAATCAAAGGGAGAAAGAACTTACGCAGCGAAAACACGCGCGTGAATTTGTTTTTCGTCGTTCATGGATGGTAGCGCACGAACTCCGCAATATCATATGTCGGGTGACGCTGTAGGTTGGGAGAGAAAGGAATTCACATTTTCGCTGAAGCCAGGAGTCGCATAGGGGACACTGAAGGGTAGCATTAGTCTCGAGGACCGGCCGACAACAACGGTGCAGGAGGGGGCCGTGCCAGGATTAGAAGATGGGTCTCCGGCGAGGAGAAGGAGCGAGGTGATGGGAGGATATTTTAGGGAACAAGATCCGGGGGTCCGAGTTAGAGGGGCCAGACTCCCGTTGGGATTAGCTTCTATGGCGTTAGTGACACTAGCAGCACTGGTGTGCGCGGCCACAATGTGCTGCTGAAATGAGGCAGGTAGGCAAACAAAGTTAGCCTACCTGCCGCATGAACACCCGTGATAGGCGAATGACTAGTTGTATCCAGGACTTGCAAGCAGGAGAAAATAAAGTACTAGACAGAAGCACAGTAAAAAAAGTATTGTCATCGCTACTCGGAATGAAGACCCTAATTGAATTCACCCTAATAGGGAAACATGCACCCATATACTACCCATATCATAATACCATAGGAAAAACCTATATAAAAAAAGTCTAAAAATTAGATAATATTAGAAACTGAATTCAGAGTTTTAAGGAGGTTAAAGGCAATCTCTACGTCTTATAAACTGTGAGCTTCGGGCTTGGCGCCCGGTGCGTGAGATGCACGTGAGCCACATTCCGGCTCGAGGGGCCGGGAATCATTGACCGGCTGCCGAAGGATCCAGGTGTGTGTGTGTGTGTTTGTTTTTTTTTTTAAATATAATAATAATTTTTATTGGCTGTTGAGAAACGCGGCACTGCAGAAAGGCAACAGCCCGTACCACGGAGGCCCGCGGTGCCGCGTCTTGTGGTGTTAATTATGTGATGATAAATTATACAAGATCATAGTGATGGTGAATATGATTGTATCTGCCTTGTTGGTTAGACCATGGCAACTCGGTGCGCTGCTTCGGCTGTGGTCGGAATGGCCCCTTCCGGCCCGACTGCCCGACCTGCGGCGAAACAGTCCTGCAGCCTCTAAAATCGGGTCAACGACAAGGGCGTTGACTCCTGAACGCCTGCCGGCCGCGGTGACCACCGACAATTCGGCCAAAACGTCTATCTGTATGTTGAATCCAGCCAGACCCTGCGCTCGATTGAGCCTCGTATGACAGTTACATTGCTCGGAGTAGCAGTTGCAGCGATGATTGATACCGGTGCGAGTTGGTGGCCTATTAGGACTACCCTATTGAACGCTGCAAAGAGCAGAATGGTAACCTGCTCGAGGCAAGCGTGAGCTTAAAGCTAGCGTCATGACCAGAAATGGACGCGAGTCAAGCCGTGAGGTTAAATGCTGAGTTCAACGGAGGACAAATTTCGTCAGCGTCTTGTTTTCTTATCTGGTACTCAAGGTACTAATTATGGGGGGGGGGGGGGGCGAGATTTAATTTTCGCGGAGGACCTGGCTCTCTAATTTTCCAAAGGCTGCAGGTTCGGTAGTGATGCAGAAACTCACCCCGTTTACCAGACGAAAATATTCTATCATTAACGTCGAGTAAACGTTGGCGGTAGAACCGCTGCTCTGTGATTCCCATGTGCGGAAAGCGACTCTTTGCAGACATGTCCTGCTACGGACCAGCAAAAGCGGCGTCTTCAAAGGCTCTTGGATGAGTTTTCCCTGATGTTCACGGAAAACCCCGGCAGAACCACTGGCCTAAAGCATTAATTGACACCAGCAATACGCCGTGCCTATACGCTGCCATCCTCGAGTGATGCAGTCGTGCACAAGCGAGCCCGTTTGGACAAGGGCTTCAAGAGAATATTCACAAGGGCACTGCACTGCTACCAGCACCGCGACTGCCGGACATTCTACCGCCCTCCTCAATGAACCATGTGGTTTCGGGAGCTACAGCAACACACCGGACGGCCGAAGTTCCTCTGCGGGCCCGGGCTGCGCAACGAACGCAACGACTAGAACTCGTGTTCTCGCAAGTACATCTAAAAAGTACCCGAAATAATATACAAAGTAAAAGAGAGTTGATATACTTCAAATAAAGTAGTAAGTACACATGGTGCAAATACTCGAGTTAAAGTACTATCAATAAAACGTACTTTTAAGGGTAATTACAAGTAAAATTCCACTCTGTATTTCATGACGCCCTTTCTTTTTTCTATAGACTTTTTTGAACTGGTATGCATCGTCCGAGGAGTGATCAGGGTGCGTCACTTAGTTTCTATAAAAGCGGCGAATATTGGATAAACTTAAGTGGCCACAGAGTAGCTTTTTTACAGAAATTGTGCCAAATTCAGAAGTCCGGCTTTTGAATTTGACGCCACCTGATACTGGCTTGTTGCACCCAAGAGAGTTAAACGTTCTAGGAAAGAGCGCGACGTCAGTCCTCAGCTTCCGTAAGCGATCTTCTCGTAGAGGTGTGTCCTCTCATTAACCAAAAAAAGCAATGAGTGCGCATGCGAGCTGGTGATAATTCATAATAATTTGGCACTCGGAATTATAGTGTGGAAAGGTGAAGCAAGTTAAATCTAAGGAGAATACATGAAAGTAGAACGTCCCAAAAACATTTTAGATGTTCTCCTATCTTGTCTTTTTCACCAACTTTGAAAGATTATTCATTTTTCCTCACCGCTGTCTCATGTATTACATCACGATCAAGTGTCATCTCCTGATATTTTTTAACCTCCCTCGCTTTCGCTGACTGAACAAAAAAGAAGCGAAAGTTCGTAGAGCTACGAGGAGCCGCCCCTAAAACAAACGGAGCGATGCGTCGTCTGGACGCCTTTCTGGTGAGAGAAGAAAATCCCCCCAGCCCCCCCCCCCCCCTTCCCGTATTTCTTTAGAGTTTACGAAGCATCATTTTACGATATATTTACCAAGTCCATATTTGGAGAATATACTTTGAAGTCAGGAGTTTTACTTTCCCCGGAAAGTACCAGAAAACATATTTTAAGTAAAGTAAGTACATGTTCACAGAATGTACTTCAAGTAAAGTACATGTTTTCTAAACCTACTTGAAGTAGAAATATAAATACAGTATACTTGAAATACTTTCCACGACCACTTCAACTATTGCGGGCCTTGCGGCAGTCAGTTCAGCAGCCCTGGCGAAGGCTACAACGGCGGCTCGTCATTTGAGTGTCGGTGAGACGATCTCACCGAAAATACTGCCCGCGGTCTCGCTCGCGAACGGGTCTAAAAAATGTCTCATTGGTCAGAGACGCGCGCTTAGCAGAAAACTTTCAGACCAAGTCCAATCAGCAGTCAAAAACGCCCTCGCGCACACCATGAGCAAAATTGAACTCAACTGTGCGAATTGGAAAGATCGAGCAAGCCTACCTGCACTGGATACGTTACATTTCGGCACTGTGGTTGCGAGCTTTCGTGTAGTCGTTCGTACACGATATCGCCGACTATAATTACCTGCCTACTTAAGAAACCTAGGGCGGAGCATTTTCATGTTCATACTCCTTTCTTTGTGATGCGTACTTCGGCGTTCCTATTGGTGAACACCACAATTTTGTCATATGCGGAGAAATAATGAGATGGTCGGAAATTGCCACACCCTTCCTTTCTTTTCCTTCAGTGACTACAGGTGAAATTACTAAATAACCTCGAACACCGCATAACAGAGACGTTTTTGGCGAATAATGATATTTACCCGCACCTAATAAAAATGCATCCTTTCGGGAAGCTATCGAAATTATATTAACTTTTTTATCTTATAATTACGCGAATGTGTGCTCTAAGAAGTCGCAAGATAAATAAAAACGACTTCAGCTCAAAATGTGTCTTTCGTTACATAGCCATGGTTCCAGAGCACAATCACTTTACAAATATATAAATGGGGAATGTTTTTCGATACCGTGAGTCCCGATATTTCGAGCGGGATTATTCCGACAAGTTGCATCACGCAATTGTTCTAAGTTAGAATTATTCCAATATTAAAGCTTTCATTTGATATTAAAATTTGTATTTCGCTGGAAACCTTCTTCGGGTAACAAGAAACTTGTTTTTGCTTTACTTTGGTGAAGTTCTCTTGTCCGCACTATCTCTAGGGCAAAACCCTATTTAAATTTAGTTTCTAAGTTTTTTATAGGAATTTTCGTACCAGGCTCCAATAAACCCACGCGTAGTCTAGAATTCTTTGAACACAGGTCAGTATGGATTGCTTCAGTTATAAATACAAAAACACTTATAAACCTACCAATCACTAAGACGCATTTTCTTAGAATTATCTCATATTCATAGCATAACCTAATCACAAAAACAAAAATTTTAAAAGGTCCGCTATAGTGTTTATAAAAATAATTGACAAAAAGACACTTCAGTAGAAGAATACATTCGCTGAGCCCCTGGATAACATCTGTCCAAACAAGCCTAACGTGATGGCAAACAATATGAAAAATTCTAAACTAAGTAAGCACGCAAATATTTATTTTAAAGGCGTAATGTTTTGTTTATAAGGGAAAGAAGCTAGTTGAATTCTTACACACCAAGAGAACTTCAAAAACAAAGTGTCCTTAAAAACGAATACAATATTTGATGCGCCGCAAAATGTTTGTTTGAGAACCCAACGCGAGTTCCTTAAGCTTGCAATCTTCCTTTGTTATTACCCTGAGACGTAACTGTCGCAGCGTTCTCGCTGAGTATGCTGGTTTGTACAATTTAGGATAACCATTAACTTTCCCACAAGGACTCAATACGATCAAAGAACACATATGAGTGTAGAGGCAGATTATGTTTTGTTATTTTACCATTTTGTTTGTTTTGAGAGAGAGGAATCGTTTACCGAGAAGCTTA
This sequence comes from Ixodes ricinus, assembly GCA_037355805.1. Classification (NCBI taxonomy): domain Eukaryota; kingdom Metazoa; phylum Arthropoda; class Arachnida; order Ixodida; family Ixodidae; genus Ixodes; species Ixodes ricinus. The sequence continues at coordinate 5,841 of JAZHYW010033925.1, read as the reverse complement.
GTGGTTTGAGCCTCGAGGCCAGGGGATCTGCGGAAGACCGATAGCTTGCCGATAATAAATCCCCCCAGAGAGGGCCCTCTGATCCCAACAAGTGGTCGATATACGGCGGACCATGAACCACACATACTAGAAAGAGCAGGGATCCGTGCGCCTGAAAAAAGGCTTACGATATAAAAACGCACCGCTAGGCTTGGCTATATAAAGTAACAAGACCAAACTTGCCTGGATCATAAATGGTAAGGGCCCACTGCTGCTCCTTAGTTTACATCATTTCCTTTCGTTTTAAAGTTAAAACGAAAGGTCGATTCTCTGGAAAATCTGGTCGATTTTTAATTATCTAAATGACCAATAAATTTGAGTATTATATGTATACATACATACATATATATATATATATATATATATATATATATATATATATATATATATATATATATATATATATATATATATATATCAGAAAAAGAAATCTCCTGAGACCCAAATTCTAGGTCTTGGAACGCTTTCGGTTTAAAATAGAATAACATTTTTCTACTCTCTGCGGCTGCGTCATATAATGCATGGCAACCGTACTCGAAGGCAACAGAATTTTTTTTAAATTTATTTAAATGGTTTGAAATATTTTTCAGGTTATTTTCACATCAAGGCCAACGGGTGAGTTTTAATTTGTTTTCTAAAATATATTCAAAAAAACGTTTCTGGTGGTTTTTTGTTTTGTGTGTATGGTGTGCGCTTCTATCGCTTGTCTAAGTAGGAGCGATATCACTTAAAGTGTGTGGTTCTACGTGAACAAACTACGATTCCCGCAAAAACTTGAAACCTACGTTAGGAAAGCTAAAAATAATGCACCAATCTAGCCAAAAAGAACAATGCAGAGCCCAGGACCACTGACACGACAAGTACTCTTGATATATTAAGCATTCTAGAACGATTAAAAAGGATCTGCAATTCAATTTCAATTTGTCACCCTAGACTAGCGTGAATTCTTTGCTTGACTGTTATTCCACAGACCAACCCCGTATACCCAGCAGAATAAAGAAGCTTACGATACCACATTTCCTGTACGAACAATTCATCCCATCAATGGCATCACACGACCTCACCCAATGAAACACAGCAATTAGGAATTTTGTCACGATCGATTACTTCCACTTAAAACAGACCCTCGCGTCCTACCAAAAACCATACGCGAAATAAGTTGCCAGAAAAGAGAGCAAGAAAAAAGAGTGAGAATTTCCGACCGACCCGCCTTTGTTATACGACGCACCACGTTTCCGGAGAAAGAAAGGCACGTCTGTGCCCTTCCCTTCCGGCCTACCAACGAGCTTTTGTCAGGACCGGTAAAGAAACCCATAGGACAATAGCCATCGCCCTGAGTAACCTGGCCCTAAGAAAGCGGTCGGCTGCTGCCTGTGTCAGACTGGCGCGCGTTTCTAACTTAGTTGAATTTTTTTCGCTCTTAGTTTTCACCCGTTCGTTTGAAGAAGTGTAAATGGAAATGTATTGATTTGCCGTCGCTTGTGACATCTGGCTGGACGACGAAGCCCTGCCCGGCGTTCGAACTTTGGTCACGATATAGTTTGGACGTCGTCATTTTCCTTTCGTTTCATCCCATTCTTGTCCCTCTTAGTCTCAGAAATGCACAAGTGAAGCTATTAGCACAAGTGAACGTTACACCGCGATACTCTCATCAAACATATCTGTCTAATCGTTGAACTAATGATTGCGAGCTGTATGTAACATCGTCCTCCATCAGCCTGCGTTCTGAGCAGAGTTTTAAGTAACGAGTTACAAGTAACTGATTAGTTGTAATCAATTACATTTTATCTTTTTAACGCTTCAATTACTTTGTTCTGCAGTAACGTTCGCTGGAATTCAACTACTTAGAACGTAACAGCTTAGTAGCTCGTGTCGCAAAACATTCGGCGTCGGCGGGACCAAAAATTAAAAAAATACAATGCGCGTAGCCACGTGAGTCGTCAAAGGTGTCTGTGACGTCATCACCTTATCGACCTGCTAATTTTGGCGAGAACATTTTCCGCTAGATTTTTCCCAACAATGCAGAATGTTTTCCCGCCAAATTCACCGGAACATCTTTTTCCGCTAAATGTAGTGAACATATTTCCCATAAAATTTAGCGGCAAATTTTCCCGCTATATTTGGCGGAATATTTTCAATAAAAACACGTTAGGTCATTTCACATCACGTGACACGTGACACTACCAACTAGACGACTCACACACGCTTGCACGGATTGTGAATGAGCGCGGATTTAATGAGAAGGCTTTGCGAACGAGGCGCGTTTGCAAGTAATCAATTATATGTTTTCGAATAAATACAATCATTTTTGTGCATGCAATAATCTATGGAACAGGCTACACAGTGACGTTGTTGACATTGATCAATTTTCAGCTTTTGAAATCTTACTAGATATACTTTTTTAGTTCTAATATTTTGACACTGTATGGTTACAGTGCTGCATTATCAAATTTTGAAAAACAAAACCTGGGTGTGCAGCTCAGTATATTCTGTAAAAAGATCATGCATAGCTAAGCTGTTGTCCTATTCTTTCAGTAAAACTGTGCTTGTATAATTCACTCGTGCTTTGGCCCCAATTGGCTGGCAGTATAGATAAATGAATAAATTAAATCTTTCAGTCTTTCCACTCTGGTGAAGAAGGAAGAGCAGCGGAGGTGTAGCTTCATTTCTCGGCCGTGGCTTTCCAGGCGAGCGATCTGCTCTTCTTTCGCAAGGGAATCTGAAGCGCTCGATGCAGTGGAACTTTAGGCGATAGCGGCCTCGCGGCGGTTTCGGAATCATTCGCGCTGCTGCGCACATCACCGCTCGTTCCGTTTCCGTTTCTTCCTCCGAAGAAATGCTGCCGCCATCTATGAGCGATGACGCCAAGCAGTTGTCTGGTTGCCGAGGCTGGAAAGGTTGCCGCCATATATTAATGGCGGCGGCAAGCAGACAACCGGCAAACACAACACTCTGGACAGCTACCGCAATCAATGAGCGACTGCGGCAGCCAGAGTGTTGTGTCGACACACGGGTGTCGACATCTCTTTGGTACCGGACATGATCCTGGGGAAGCTAGCCCCTAACAACTCCGCTGTAAAAAATAGCTAATATGATTGCATTGAGCTTTCTTACGTAAACATCGCTGTCTCCCCGTGCGTCAGTCGTTTATGTTGCACCAACTTTGGACAATTGTTTTTTACCCTTAAAGAACTAAAAAAGATACCAAGATACCGGAACGATTAGAATGTCAACGCGCTCAGCGACGTTTTGACTGTCGAACTGTTGAGAGTCGGGAGTTCCTCGTTCTCTGTGTACGGGTTGTTAAGGTTCGGGTTCGCCGCGGCATAGAGGACTGTGTTCTTCCCTAACCTCATCTAGCCACCCCCCCCCTCCCTTTCTATCTCGGAAAAGTTTATCAGCGCGTGATTGTATGGAGCTTACTGAGAACAAAAAGTGGGAGATTTTCCCGCCGTAGTTAGCGCAAACATTTTCCGCCAAATTTAGCAGAAAAAAGGTTATCTTCATCCATTTATCTCTTTCTATCTCTTTCTCCTTTTATTTCTCTCTCTCTCTCTTTAAGTATGCCAATGTTACCGAACAAAGTGACTAAGTCTCTTAGAATTTGCTTAATTTGTTTAAATGCATCAGCGAAGAAGGTAACGTATTCACTCTGTAGTTATAACTGCACAGTCTTCACTGGGATTTGGTAGTGCCTAATCATATTTTGAAATATGTATGTATTTTTGATTTCGTAATAAAAAGATAAAAAGTAACCTGAAAAGTAATCTATTACTTTTGGTAGTCTTGAATTACTTCTGGGATGCAGTAATGGATTACTATGATCAGTTACATTTTTTCAATCGTGTTTTGTAATTGTAGTCTTTTACTTTTTTAGAAACGCGTAATAGACTGGTTCTGATTGATTAATGGGGAAGACGCCTTCTGTTTACTGAGACAGTCAAACCATTGAGTCGCAGTACCGATCACTTAATATTCATTAAAAAGTTTAAAACATCATGATTGAGAATCCATACGTATTAAGCGTGAGTAATTAGGCTTGAGCTTCTGAAAATGGAATATTACTATTTTAGGTACCAATCCATTCGTGCAGTAGTATATTAGGTGTTTTTTTTTATGCATAGGCTTGTGCTGTTTAAATTGTCGCAAACGTTCCGAGAAGGCTGCACAGTGAGTACATCAAATGTATAACCGGTTCTTTTCGTGTGTGTGCGTGTGTTTTTACACATCAATGAAAGGATGCTTCAGTACTACGACTGTAGTGTAGTATTTTTATCTTTCTTACCAGTTCGGTGAACGAAGCTTTTGTCGGAAGAAACTTTCTAAAACTTAAGAAAAAAAAGCCAACGTCCAAATTGCAGCGGTTTCGCGAATTCAAGGAATGCTGAAGTTTATTGAAGCATCTGTGAATGATAGGGGGACTTCATGTATAAAGTATGGGATTAGCCGTGGAGAAAGAACTTGTTATAAGTTCACCATATGACATATTTTCAATGTGTACTGATGTATCGGCGTTAACTAGTTAGGAAAGCAAACTCAAATTTACGGTGACTTGGGAAATCTAGGACTATTGAGCTCTTCAAGAATTGCTTTATGCACTATAAGAGTGCATATGCCGCAAAACACTGAGTTTTTGTGATACTTTTTTTACTCATTTACTTTTATTTATTGAACGAAAATAAAAAACAAAAGGTGATAAAAATAAAAAGAATTGGGATGCGCCTCACACTTGCTGAAGTTTATATTTTACATTATTCGACGTTTATAAAAGTTCAGGGAATCTGATATATTGTAAATATGTATATACAATAAAGCAGTCAATAACATTCTTTTTTTGGTCTGAGTACCTTCGGCTAAAAAAGTGTAAAAGTAGGATTTGAGCGATAAAAACGCTTCCATTTTTTTTTAAGTGATGGACAAGAAAACAAGAAGTGTTACGCGGGTGCATTTCTCCAAAGCGCCGTTTGACCGTTATTGTACTCGATCACTAGATAAACCTATCAGCAGGTCAACAAAAAGTAATATATATTTGCCACGTACGTAGTCAAACAACATTCTTTAATTCTTACCTTATCTAAAAAGAGCCTGCTGAAGGTTCAGCAAGCTCTTTGTTAAGAGAAAACATATTTTATTGCAAAGAAGCCTCCCACATGTGATATTTGCGATCCTATGCGGCGCAGAATATTAAGCATTACTTAGAATACTTAACAAACGCGAAGGACGAAAAATCACCTTCCCATTAATAATAAATTTTATAAAAAGCTGGCAGTCATCACAGTGATTGCGGAATGACAAACATGTGAAGAAAGCTTTTCCAATAAATGGTTAATATATTGCATGCATAGTGTGGAAAAAACGCTTAAGTAGCGCTACATATGGGCTTACCTTGCCTTTGCATAATAATGGGTACCACCATTGAAATTGTATCGGAGCCCGATCGAAACAGCGCGCAACCAATCGTGACACGAAAAACCAAGACATTATCAACAACATCACAACATCAAAATTGTGTAGTTTCGGCTGCAAAAAAAAAAAAAAAAGAGACTTGCAACTAAGTTTTGTTAAAGTTTCCCAATTTCAAAACATCCACAATTATCCGCAATTTGTCTCCACACTGCAACCTTGCGGGCTCCCAAAGTAGTGATACTGCTCTGCGTGACAATAGAAACGCTTCCGTCAAAAAAGTTGGAATTTTCATTACGTTTCGCACCAGTCACGTAACGATGTAATATGCATATTACCCAGGAGCAAAATATATGTTGACGTTGCTTTTAATGAATAAGATGAAAAGACGGAAACATA
>JAZHYW010033923.1:0-26006 GCA_037355805.1 Ixodes ricinus | reverse complement strand
GAAAAACGCGAGCATCGAAGAACGGCAGGTGGCCATTCTGCGCAAGGACTGGACCTCGGCACCGCTCCAGGGCAAGTACACCAGCGGCTGGCTACGCTCCAGCACCTCTGGGACACTCCATCCTGCCGCCCAGATTGCCGCCGGTGCCATTGCCGTATGGACTGCTAGTCCGAAAGCTAAAAAAAGGACAAAGAAGCGGACAAGAGGCGGGGAGGAAAAAAGGATCACCCGAAGCAGCGGAGCCCAGATTTCGGCGACGACCCGAAGAAGGCGCAGCTTCAGGATGGTGCCCCGAAGCCACTGAAAGAACCCGGCGACGACCCGCGGAAGCTCGGCGAAGACCCCGAAGAAGCTCGAGGAGATCTGGCTCGAGCAGGGGACGACGGATTCGACGGTGCCCCGAGAACCGCTGCATACCTCGGCCATGATCCGCAGATGCAGACGGGTTTGACGGTGACTCGAAAGCTGCAGCCCTCGGCCGTGAACCGCAGACGCATGCCGACTCCACCGTTACTCGGACCCGCAGCCCTCTACAGGGACATAAAGTATCACGGCGGCGAACCCTGGTACCCTGCGGATAATTTCTCGGCATAACTTGGGACACCTTCAACAGAGCCCGGAGATACCTCGGCAGCGACCCCTGGTACAAAGCATCGGATTTCGTCGACAACACATCGTCAAGTTTCAACGGACACTGGCGACCCCAGCGCCGATGTCAGCGACCTAAAGAGGGACGTGAGAGTTCAAGACATTTCTAACTGTACATGTGTAAATACTTAGGCATTAGTCATCTTCTTTTATTTACGTATATCGGCTGTTTTATATAAATTGATTTATACCGTCGATCTGTGCACTCTCCTATTTCACTCAGACATTTGACCGGAACCCACGACACCCTAGCACTTTTTATAGATCTGTCGAAGGCTTTGCTACCATTGATCCATTCTCTGTTACTTGAAAAGATTTACAGATTAGGTTTCTGGGGACAGTTTTATAAATTTTTCAGAACTACTTTAACGACAGACAACAAACGGTTAAAAATTATGAATAATATAAGTAGTACAGCTAAAGCCGAATGTGGTGTACCACAAGGGAGCACTTTGGGACCAATTTTATTTAACGTTTACATAAATGATTTGGGTATTCCTGCCACTACACGCTAAGCTATTTCAGTATGCACGACGATACGGTGCTAGTTTTACCTTATGAAAACTATGATGATGCTGTTTTAGTCTTCCAAAGAGATATAGATGCACTAATAGGTTGGTATTAACTCCAATGCCATTTCAGTAAATTTTGCCAAAACATAAGTTACTGTGTTTCCGAAATTCTCATAAACGTAATGATATGTCACCTATAATTTTATTTCATTCGACAACGTGTAATAATTGTACTTGTAAACCTTTGCCATGCGATAATTGTGTAAAATATTTAGGATTATACGTGGACGAACATTTATCATGGAATCAACATGTGGACTTCGTGACTAAAAGACTACTTGCCCGTTTCAGTATATTTGTATTGAATAAGTAGCTTTTTCAGTGTAAAGATAGGATTGATGGATTGTATAGGTCGTTATCTGGGTTCTATCTTACGATATGGAATCACTTTATATGGGCACTGTTTTCTATACAAGACAAATGTAATAGACATAATTTTAAAGCATATGGTGAAAAATATTACATATTAAGAGCTCGTACAGAACTTAAGATATAAAAGATAAAACAAAGAAGGTTCAAAGTATTTTTTTTTAAATTTTCACAGATATGTTACGTTTATAAATTGTTTCTATGATTCTACATTCAGGTATTCAGTGGACAGTTTAGGGACCTAAGCGTAAAGAAAGGTTAAAATCCCCAGAATTTATGCGCGATACGGATAAGGTGCAGAAATCACTTTATTCACAGTTCTTTTAATGGGCTCAACGAGCCTTTAATGTAAATAAATTCAATAAAAGTACTAAAAAATAAATAAAAAATTGGTGCCTCTCATTACCTGCATAAACACTGCTTTCCTCTCATCCCTGTGTACTTGCCTTATAATGATTTCAATAGTTATGTTCATTTTTGTTTTGTGCCGAATTTCGGCTGTTCTGTAATTATGTTGGTATCGAGTTTTGGCGTCATATTTGATTACGAAAGGAAATTAGTACTTCAATAATTATGTATAATAGATGTATACATGTTAATGGTGTACACAAGATAACTCGTTCCACCAGTGTGAGGTCTAAGCGATTTAATAATACTAAGAAGAAGAGCAAGTACATTTTTTCGAAGAGTAATTTTTCTCCCAGCCAGTAGAGAAGCTACCCAGAACCTGTTTTGCCATCTAGGTCGTACATGCTTACTGAAGCGGGTTTTTTCATCGACGCCTCATATTTCTCTACAGCGAGTTTGGGTGCAATTTGCGCAGTGAAAATGAAAGTAACACTTGTTATTTCTAAACAAAATAACGTTCAGACACGTGGGCATACATGAAAAAATTCTGGGAGATCTAAACTGCTGCCGAATAGCACAGACTTCCATTGAAATAGTAGAATGACAGTCTCAGCTAAGCTGTGCAACGCAAGCTGTCCATGGCGGAGGGTTCAGTTCAATTAAGGTCAGCCCGCAGATATGCAAGAACAGGAAACAGCACACTAAGGACACGATGGTCCTGTCAAGAAGATTATCTGCTTTTATATAGGTTTAGATAAAAACAAATATTTGCTTTAATGCGAAAGCATTAACTGTTTCCATGGAGCAAAGAAGGCGGCGTCGACTGTAACACGTCGGTAGTGAAGAAAACGGCACCCAGGAAGCGGAGACTCCCCATCGGTTGCGACGCGTCCTGTCAAATGCTTCGTCACAAAAGCCGGCGTTGACACTCATGGTCAGAGCGGACGCGCCTCATAAATAAAACACAAAGAAAAGCGCACAGCAACGCAGATCCATCGCCACGGAAGCCGTGGAGCCGGAGGGCGGAGGGGGCGCCGCGCCTGCGCATTGGGGGGAGCGCGATATCGCGGCCGGCGCCGCCGTGGAAAAAGGACACTTCTGGCGCGCTGCTTTAGAATGCGCTGCGCATAGGAATGCGGAAAGCATTCTCACATTTAGGCAGTTCAGGTGTCTCTGCTGAATTTTTTCAAACTATACACTGGAATGAAGAAATATTTTGCGTTGATGGTCGTCATCGGCCTGCTGAAGCGTACTGGGCGCAACGACACGCTAGACCGGCACAGAGAAAGCCTCCAACTGAATTAATGTTGCAGAACGAAATCGTCAATATTTCTGGTGCGTAGCGTCAATTTTGGCCGTTTACAGACGCATGAAAATCAAATATATGAATAATACACCTATTGCAGCCACCTAATAAGAAACAAACAAAAAAACGGTAACATGCGTGAGTAACATCTGGGAAGCGCAGATATTCTTGATATGGGGCCATCATGAGAGTACTCATGTAGTTCCGCGAGTAGGTTTTTTTTTCGAAATAACAGTGAACAGCTGCACTGTCCGCCATTGTACCTTCTTTGTGTGAGGGAACAATAGAATGCTGTAGAAAACATCAGTCCGTAGATGTCTCAGGAGCAACGAAGTGAGGAGTTTTGCGGCGCAGCTGTCGTTATGATATATTATATTTCCAGACAAATATATTTCTCCAGGCTCCATTTCAGTAGCTAATAAATATAGTGACCAGAAACCACGAGCAACAACTCGCGTAGACAGTTACTATACCCAGAAATTTCTTGCAGTGGACATGGCGCGAATGAAAACACTTATTAAAATATGAGTTAATCCTTATCTTAATTACAGAAATGTTTGCGCAAGTAGATTTTGGTTGGCTTTTACAGAGTGTTATCATGTATCTATCTATCTATCTATCTGGCTATCTAACCTCTTACGCCGCGGGTCGATAAATAAATAAAAAGACCGGCGCCGGCTGGGATTCGAACCGTTGACCCTTTGATCAGCAGGCAGACGCGCTAACCACAGAGCCATGAAGGCAGTCATTCAACGCACTTCAAACGGTTGTTTATATCTTTACTATAGACGCGCTTTACAGCGCTGTCACAGCTACCGGTGCGCGCGCGTTCCATGCACGAGGGCTTAGCTCACCCTCTCCGCGAGGCTGAGCATCGGCCGCTAGCTCACCCTCTCCCGCGCTCGGGAGAGGGACTGCCTAGCTCAGCCTCACGAGAGCGGAATGAGCCCTCGTGCATGGAACGCGCGCGCACCGGTAGCTGTGACAGCGCTGTAAAGCGCGTCCTATGGTAAAGATATAAACAACCGTTTAGAGTACCGTTGGTTGAGACTAGCTGAGACGCCAGAAAGTCTGGTCGGTACCATTTTGAGTGTTTGTGCGTATGGCGCGTGCTTTGCTCGCCTTCCTAAGTGACACAAACGCACGTGCTGGGCTGCGGAGATCGTGCGCAGGGCTGTGAAAGTGTCAACAAATTTAGAATCGCCTCAAGAGTGGGCTGGCGTATCCAGAGTGTGCCGGCCACCTGACGAACGCGCATAACTCCGCACCGTTTGATGCTATTCGCTTTAGATGGGCACAATGTGAATTACAGTGCTTCAGCTATCACGTGTGCAAAACTCATCAAAGCTTGCAGGCTCAAAGCAATCTTCGAAACATAAGGTATTGCACTAGGTCCTAATATCGGTTGGAATATCTGCACACCCGCAAACGATAATCTAATAAAACTATAGTAACACGGATTGTTTTAAATCATTTACCACAAGAGATTCTCTTTTAGTAGCAGGGAGTTAAATTTATTTTCGTCGCAGATATAGGAAATACAACTATTTGTATGCCAATTTAGCGATAGCGTATGTAGGTATTATTCGCAACGAAACTAAATGTTAAGGCTTCAGGGGACATGTCTGGCACAAGCACACACGGTATTGAATAGCGAACGTACAGTCCAATAAAATACTTAAATTTTATATTTTGAAGCACTATTCTAGATACATATAGGGTCGGTCCATCTGGTCATATGTTAACGTTATTTAAAATTAACTAATAAGTAACCACTTGCTATTTTGTTCTACCGGTGAGCTAGTACAAAACAATTTAGGGTTTCGGACATAACACACGCAATGCCTTTCCCTAACATTAGCTAGTAAACTGGACGACGTGACTAACAAGACTTGTGGTATTCTCGCAGAAGTAGAACGAATTGGAAAGTGCGGTTTAGGTGCACGACAGAGTACATCCGTAAGCGTACCTGCCACTTGAAGACCTTGGATAGAATTGTAACAAATATTAGAGCACAACTCTATTGTTCTTCATTGCGCATACGCATACTTGATCGATGTCACATTCTAAGCATTTGTACAACAACGGTGGGCCTTTTGAGAACATCAGTGTGGCACACTTCTTTCCAAAATCTAGTCTCAGAATAATATTCAGTTCAAGGAAAAAAACACGATTACACTATCATGCATATACCGACTGGTTTGGACTGCGATCATTTTGGTGGCCCTGCTTGGTGAGAACTTAATGCTATAAAATTTCTTTGTTGAACATACTTTCCGCGAACATTACATCATATCAGTATTCAAAAAAATATTTAATTTAGCCATACTGTGTGGTGTCTGTATTGCCGTTTCATGCATATTTTGAGTTGCACAAAAGCTGCTAATGGGACGGAAGGTGGCGCAATGACTTGAAGGTTTGTTAAAATTAATCGTGTTTCTAAGCACGCATCAGAACCTTGTATTCGATACATTATTGAGGTCTATAAATAAATGGTATTGAAAATGGGCTATTACTACCTCAAGTATTAATTTTAAAGTCGTGTTTACTCCAAAGAGTATTTTTGCCCCTTTAGTGAATAATAATCAAAGCTTAAATTTTTTTATTTTGTTTAGAATTGGACCGAAAAATTAACAGTTCGACAGCTGTTGAAGCATTGGCAAAAAAAGAGACCCGCTCAAACAAAATTTATTTCTGTCTGAGATACCTTTGATGTAAATTCTGACCATTAGTCCTGCATGTGTATAAACAAGAATGCCCCCAAACATTTGAATGCCGGTCTCAGACGTCGACGGCATGAACTAGCGTTGGTTATTTTGCTTGAATGAATCATGTACAGCGAAATTAATGCTTGAAGCTGCAGAAGTATTAGGAAATTTTCTTTTGTTAACCGGGTCCCTTCCCTGAAGGGCGGTATCCCTTTGCACTTGAAGTCTGCTAATTTATTTGGTCACCTCTTACTGAATTTCGCTTGAGCTGCCTTTTTCGTGGCATATTTTACTTTGGTGTGTCACTTAAACGAGAACGTATATCATATATAGAATTCGGTGTTTCCGGAGAAATTCGAAAACCTCCGATAAACACTCGCTGGTAAAAGTTTCATCGCTTCTGATTTATCCGAAAAACTCAGAATTTTGATTTCACGTTAGCAGAGAAAGAGGAAAAGCTGGAATGACGGTATTTTACGAATAAAAGTCGTCAGAGCACGGGATTAGTACTCACGGGGACGTACCACATTAGTTTTATTTTTGTTTAGACTAGGATTTTTGTCAAATAGTTGTTTCTCGCTTTTCTCGTCAGTGTTTCCTTAGTAGAACGGTTCCAATGTACAACGATAAAAGCACTGCTCCGGTTTTCAGTTTGACCATGCTATGGTGCCTTTGAGATAGATGAGTGGTGATGTTTTCACTAACAGTAAAATATATGAATCTGTAAATTCATAGGAGGTTGAGGTTGAGCTAAAATGTTCATTCTTCCCGATGACTCCCTTCAGGAGTTTGGCCATTTTGAAGTATCGATGTGTATTGATGCCGAACTTGTTTACAAGATTTATCGCTGGGCAGTTAGTGCTGCCAATCGCAAGGAAGCCTATACCAAATGTAACTGCAGAAATAGCTTTCGATACAGGTGTGTTTCATTTTTATGTGGGATACTTTTTGAACCAACATTAATTTCTGTATGCTGACTTTCTAAAACAAGCAAAAAGAAAACTGAATCACAGTAAAATTAACCTCCCAATTTAAGAGAACTCTGGAATCTAACAAAATTAAACTCAGTTAAACTCCGAGTTTCCAGCGAAAACTGAACACTGATAAACCCCAGATTACCAGCGAAAAATAAACTCGGAAGAACACCCTCCGAATTTGACGAAAAATGAACTCCGAAAAAACACCCTCCAAATTTCACGAGAAATAAACTCTGAAAGCACGGAACACTACTCATATAGTATACCAATCTTCCTAAGATAATCTAAGTGAATATGGCTGCGATCATGGCTGCCCTACGTCTGAGCTGGATGGCAAAATTTGCGAGTGCCGCGTTGCCATTTGCCATTAAAGGAGAGCACCATTTGTTCGAATCGCCACAGAAAACACACACTTGTTGATCACTTTTACGAACAGTTTAAGTTTGGTTTATTTTAAATGGTAAAATCGTTATTTCTCGCCGACTAGTTTCTGGGCTTTGTTATTACGTAGAATTCTTCCTCGGTAATATTACGTTTCCATTCATTTACGAGTACATTAGGAAATAATATTATTATTAATAAAATAAATGTTGCAGTTGCTTGATAATCAATAAATACTACAACAAAATGTGCATGGTTATTACTTATTATTTAAAACTCAGCAGCTATTTAATTAGTTGTCATATATCACAAAGTACTATAATGTAATCTTAGCACAAGTATAGTGCGGCGTGGAAATCCTTCAATCTTTGCTATAATGTAAGTAATACTATGATATTTTTGTTTCCTGTGAAAGACGAACAGAAGTCAAACGCTGCCTGCAATTTATTTTTAAAATGGGTTAGAAGAAATAAAGAATGTTCCCACATCGCTCCGCAAACCCATATTTCCAGATACATTGGGATGTATTGGTTACACCTAATCTTTGTGTCCCTCCATCCCCCTTTCTTTTGTCGTTTAACCCATACTCAACAATGTTACGTATCACAAACTAATACAAGAGTCACCACTGCGACACGTTTTAATTCCACGTTATTAGCTAGAAAACAATTTTAGAATAACGTATATATTTTCCGTTGCTGAATCAGAAGCTATCTCTAGCTCCCAAGACGTTCCTTTTTGATAATACCTTTCCGGCGATTGCCCTGTTCAACGTTTCGAGATGTCAGGCATGGTTCCTACGCCGAGAGACGCATATGCGCTTAACCGACTTCCGTACTCTTCGTGCAGTTAATTACTTAGCTCGCTTGTAGACTACAATTCGGCGACTCCAGCAAAACGAACGCTATCACCTGGCAGGAAAACGCTGAACTGGCCGGACCAGGTCACTTCCGCATTTCTGCGCGTGCTCTACGAGCTTCCGTGTTTGCATGTTGTCGGTGGATTGCGCGAAGAACAGTTCTACCGGTGTCTGTGTCGTAACCGTAGTATCGCCTTAGTGACCCAAGGATTTGCTCTGCACGCGACCTATGGAACCGGCGTGAGCAGATATTCTGCGTTCTCAACATTCATCAGCACAGTGGAAGGACAGTGGGCAGTCCTTTCCTCGTTTCCTCGAAGAACTAAGTCTCTGAAGCTCGCTTACCCTAACACATCGCCGGAAGTTTCGAAACGTGGAGAATAAAAAGTGGGGCAACCATTTGAGTCCATTCCCGCTCGCTGATGCTCCAGGCGTTGTGCTTTGAGCTGGCACATGGAACAGCACGACCTGGATTCAGAACTGCCATATTTGCCCGATAGTGGCGTCCCCTACTTAGGTTCGCTGGAGTCGCGAATTAAGGTTCAACATGTTATGGAGCAAGGCCCAAGGGTGGCCAAACTGCAGCTCGTGACCCGCGTGCGGGCTCTTCGCGGTTCAAAGTGCGGCTCGCGACTCCCTGTATGCGCGTTCCCCTTTTCCTTCTTTGTCCCCAAAACGAAAATGTTTCTAGAATTTAAAAATGTACACAGTTTTGGCATCCATGTACTACACTACGAACGTACAGCTGTACTTTTATTTTGACACATGGATGTGTCCAATGATTACGTTTTCTTTATTGTTCTGGGAATAATTTCGAACCGTATACGCATAACGATGCTGGATAGCGAACCATGCATTCATTTTTGCTCGTTAAAGAAACGTTCTTCTGCCTGGTGTTATTTGTTTTAGTCGACAATTATACTTGTCCCCTTTGAAGCGGACTGTTCCCTCCGTATCGTTTCTTGTTAAAAGTAGCCTCCCCCATTTTTCTTTTTCTTGCGGCTCTCTAAACATTTGTAGTTTTGTCTGCGGCTCTAACCCCATGTCACTCTGGCCACCCCTGTTATAGAGATTAAATAGGTAGCCCTATACAACTAGTGCCTGGTTTATGTCGATATGTCTTTAGAAATATTCATCTGAAATGAAATTCCGTCGTCAACGGTTGTCCCTAGTAATGATGTGACTCGAAAACGATATATTTTTGTTGTTGCAGGAATCTCTGTACACTCGAAAAGAAAAGGCCACAAAAACACGCCACCACTGTCAACGTCTAGGAGCGCAGGTATGCATAGCTTTAAAGGTGAATTTAGTGCCTATGACACCTGTGCAGAAGTTGAAATAACAAATATATTTGCAAGTAAAATTCCATGTCGCATTTTGACAAAATAAGGCGCTTAAAGTGAAAAAAAGAAGCATGTAAATAAAAACGTACGATTGATTTATGCTGCAAAATATATACTAAAACACCTAAACAAAGGGAGACTTGTTACTAATGTGGGATGAGTAACCGTCTAGATATACCGAAAACCACTATTTATTCTTTAATATTTGCTACTGAAATCTACTATGAACGTGAAATGCATTGGAGAAAAAGGTCGGGATAATTGCCTAGGAATGTCAATAACGTAACAAAATATTAATTAGAACCCGTGCTTTCAAACCACATGTTCGTGGCCGAGGACCGAATAACGCAGTTTATGTAGTAAAACTTTTATGGACGTGATTCACTTTGAAATATTTCAAATATTGCCATGTTCCAAAGAAGGCGTAAGGAATACACGAGCTGATGACGCTTGTGACATAATTATTACGAAAACATAAGCCTGAAATGAAGCAAAAGTAACTTAGTAGTTATTTTTGTTTCCCCTCAGGTTCAGGTTTTCGTAATACTCAGTCGCTCAGTACTAAGCGACTGATTTTCTTTGGTTATTCATACTGAGGCAGACTAGAAGGAATGAGCTACTTTAGAAAAAAGGGACTTACAGGAACACTTACAGCTGAAGCATCGGTTAGTTTTAGTTGAGTTTTATTTTAGAAAAAGATTTTGTTTACCAAGTATATCGTGAAACGTACTCACTTTTTTACCGCAGTGTTAATATCAAACGATGTTCTCTACTCCTTGTGTAATCATAAGTTTGTCCTTAAGGGTGCAATTATTTTAACTGAATTTTAAAAGTCCAACCTGTAAATACAGCGAGGAACCGAATGCGTGCTGGCCACCCTTCGCAGGAATCACATAAGTTGGTTTGGTAATAGATGGCGATGGAATTTAGAAGTAAAATAGTAAAATGGGCTAGCTGGATAAGCATTACGAACAATAAATATATCGAAGAAGAAAGACAGGAAAACATAGACAGGAGTAGCACTACTGACGAAAATAATCCCCGGAGAAAAGGAACAAGAGGGACAAAGGAAAAACGCAAATCTCCGAACACAGCTAGTTGACTGGTGCGCGACCGAGAAAATCCGCCTGGTCCGGTTATCAAACCCGGGACCTTTCCATTATAGGTGGAGCGCTCTACCAAACTGAGCTAACCAGGGGTTAGACGTCAGTAGAGCAAGCGGGTTTTATCAGCTGCCACCAGTCTAACACCAACAAGGGTGAAGCTTGCAATTTAAAGTTATGATTATAATGCAATTAAATGCAAAGGTGCAAGCGAGCTGGACAAGAATGATGAAAATAATCCCTGGAGAAGGGGAACAAGAAGGACAAAGGACAAACACAAATCTCCAAACACAGCTAGGTGACCGGTGCGCGACCGAAAAAAAAATCCGCGCTGGTCCGAACCAGGCGGATTTTGTTCGAGTCGCGTCACCACGTCAGCCTAAGCTGTGTTTGGAGATTTGTGTTTGTCCTTTGTCACTCTTGTTCCCTTTCTCCTAGGGATTATTTTCGTCATTCTTGTCCAGCTCGCTTGCATCTTTGCATTTAATTGCATTATAATCAAAAATTAGCACTACTGCCGTCTATGTCGTCTTGTCCACTTCAGGTGAAATTATATGGTGCATCTTGTAGTAAAAATCTTGAAGGGTGACTTCACCAGAGTGAATGATTATAAAGAAAACAACTTATTTTCCAAAAGGGATGAACTGAGTTTGATAGAAATCATCAAATAATAATATAGATCATTGTGTCGTTTTTTTGTAAAATGAGGCGAATAAACTATTTGCCATTCAGAAATTTTGACCCACGTGCAATCCCGACACACATTTAAGAATGTCACTTATTATTGTAGAATTTATCCAATCTACTATGCTTACCAGTTAGCGCGACAAAATACTCTTTTACGCACCGAGACTCATTCTCCCACACGAAGAAGAAAAATTGATGGGGAGGACTTTCCTTTTTTTCTTTCTAAGCGGGTATTCTTCAAACAAGAAGCCTAGGACTATTTTTTTTACACAGCTACGTTGTAAATGATAATGCAATTATCACCTATTTTTTGCTTTATATCAATTTATTTTTCTAGCTCATTAATTGTTGTATATTTGTTGGCGTACGTTAAAATCCTGGTCGTATAAGTTAATGGAAATTTGAGCTAAAAATATCCAAAAATAATATTTGAAAAAAAAAAAAACTACACTAGACAGCAGATGTTCGTAAGGCAATAATGAAAATAAAAGCGCGCATTATTTACTACCAGTATAGCAGGAATAGGGGAACTCGCAATGCACAATCTGTGGTAAAGACGAAGATTTGGGGTTGTGGGGATATTAATACAGCGTGTAGTTGGTCAGCCATTTAAAGTTGCGACGAGTCACTCGCTGTAGATGGCAATTAGCCAGTGCAGTACAACCGCTAGCCTGGGGTCTTTAACGTGCACCACGCAGTAGTGATACACGACCGCACGCCGGTACGATGCTCATCCAGATCGAAACGGGCAAGGGTGGGGCTCGAACCCAGGATCCCTGGGTTCTGCAGCGCGAGCTTTCGCACCACGCGCCCGAGCTGGATAGCGCTTCCCACTCGGCCACCGATCACAAAATAGAGATTTACTGCACTTTCCCTGAGTGTTATAGATCGTTATATGTCAAGCACCCGGTAACAAGCTTACCAGAGAGCCTTGGTTTTTCTGCTTTGTTTCTATATGTGGTTTTACTTCCAGTGATTCTTTGTTCTGATGATTTTGAGATTCTCTTGAATAACGTACACTGTTTGCAGCCATCGGATAAGGCAGCCCCAATGCCGCGCTGCTGGTTCTTCTGCTTTGACGAAGAACGCTACCGAGTTTACAGGAGGCCCGAAACGAATGGGTGCGGTGTCTTGTAAGTAGATTAAGCTGCTCCGAATATATGGAAAAGACTTGCATAGTATTGTGTGTTCTAACATAAAATGTAGGAAAAATAGTTTGTACGGTATTCAGATAAACGTACCAAATTTTAAAACTCATTTACCCGTTGCACGCCATTACCCTTTAAAGGCATTCTGCACTCAATTTCGAGCGGTTTTAATGTTTAATTCGGGTAAACACCTATATTAATAAGCTTGCTAGAACGCAAAAGGCTTGCTCAAAAATTATCACACTGTGAAATATTTCACTTGAAACATCAAACAAAAAATGAATAAAATGTGCTGTAAGTTGTGCTGTTGTATAGAAAAACGTTAAAAGTGACCATAATAAAAAAAACTATTTTTAGGTACTATCTCACACTGTGGTGAACACTTCAGATTAGAGCTTATTCGGTCAAATTGGATCACTTCTACAAAGAAAATAGGAACAGGGGAAAAAAAAGGGATGAAATCGAGAGGAAGCGGAATATCTCAGAAAGGGGGACATTTTATTTGCGTTTCAGATTTCTGCTGCTTCGTTAGATTGTTGGTTTCAACATGCGGTGTTTACTATGTAGGATAGTGCACGGGCTACTGTTAAACAAAAAAAGAAACGTATTTTTAAACACGGGGATTGCGTTTTTATGAGCACCGTCACCTTCAAGACACGGATATTCCGATGCATAAAAAAACACCAAAGTTGTTTACAGGATTCCCATAAGCTGGCCAACAACTAAAAACAATATCACTTGATCATTAGGTTAAAAATAAACTACCTATCACTTTGGTATATCCCAAAGGCGCTCTAAATGCATAGCAATTATACTTCCTTTGTGACGTCATTCGTCACCGTATCACGTGCCCATTACGTCCAGTGATCACGTAACGTGGCACCTAAAGGCACAGTTTTACTTGACTATCACGAAACCACGTGGTCACATGACCTTACACAACATGACTACGAGACGTGACATCAGGTCACGCGGAGTGATATTGTCATACGACGTCGTAGTGCCAAGTAATATGGAGCCTCCACATCACTTGGCACTATGACGTTTAGAGTGTCATGTGACGGGACGTTACGATACCACGTCATGGTGTCTTCTGACGTCACGATGCCAGGTTACGTCAGTGTCATACATGTCACAGTGTGCTCTGACTGTAACTCAGATGCAATCGTTTTGTTATTGAACCATTTAAAACTAAATGTCAAGAGTATAAAGTGACGGCTGTCATAACTGTGCTTCGTATTTCTTCGTACCTTTCCAAGGTTAATCGAAGATACGGCAGAAGGCACCTGCAAGTACTCACGCTGTATTCAACCGGGCAAGAGACGAAGCTGGTACACTAATTTTGGAAGAAAGTGAGAATATTCTAAATGGCTGTAGTTTTTCAATAAGAATTGTGCTCGACCTGAAGAAAAAATAAAATATCCTTAGGATTCCAAAAGTGTATTCTCAACATCGTAGTAGATAAGTCATGTTGGTACTATCATCTGGTATTTATTTACCCAGAAGACGTGCAATTTCATAGACTATAGGCCTTATGCGAAATCCCTTTGTGGTCTGACAACACTGAGAGCGTCGCCATTTTAATGTTGGCAAGCGTTGTCGGTACCGAAGCCCGATGGAAGCATCGGTGACAGCCGTACGGGCAATGTGCGATGGCGCAGCAACTGTTTTC
Organism: Ixodes ricinus; assembly: GCA_037355805.1. Taxonomy (NCBI): domain Eukaryota; kingdom Metazoa; phylum Arthropoda; class Arachnida; order Ixodida; family Ixodidae; genus Ixodes; species Ixodes ricinus. The sequence continues at coordinate 11,885 of JAZHYW010033923.1, read as the reverse complement.
CCGCCTTCTCATAATATTATCTGGACAAAGAGTTTAAGCAACCTACCGCAACTGTCTGACAAAACTCTCGGAGGCCTGTGCACGCTGGCGACAACCTCGTCGAAGCAGCGGACCAAGTCCTACGCCTTCGCTTTGGAAGCTTGTTGTCGCCAGCGTGTGCACAGGCCTCGAAAGGACCAGGCCATCATGCCTTTCATCTTTGAGAACACTCTTTAATTCTTTTTTTTCAATGGGAATACGCTTGAAGTCGTACTGTTTAGCGGTATACTGCTCCACGCAAATACGTGACTCAACATTTGTTCTTTTTTTTTAGTGTTTACTGGCGGAGGGTTCTTTGGAGGAACGCTCTGTGTTCTTCTAAAAAAACTGTGCAATGGGATATATATTTTCAAGCGTTGCAAAGGGCTAAAATTGGTTTCAGATAGCATTGACCTCAAGCACAGTTGACGAATGTTGTGCAATTAAGGAAGATTTGTACAACCCTGACAGAATAACTGCAGTGACGTTCTCAAAACTACCCCCGAGCTTCTTTGCACGAAACAAAATTTTTACCTCGGCTGCAAAAAAAGAAAAAAAAAAGAAAAAGAAAAGATGTAAAATGAAGTTGGCACCGCCCGTGTTGCTTCATTCGACGTCCGCAACGAAACTTTTTGCCGCCGCCGACATCGAAGTTTTAGCCACTGCGATGAACGTAACCATACGCATCTTCAATTATGGTTGTTGGCGTAGACTATTAAAACTGCCATCTTTTTGCCTCGCTTAACAGCCATGGTCTCGTCCGCATGCATTGAGCTGCTTGCACATCAAGAAACAGGCAGGCCGACGATACAATGCACATAAAAAAGAAAGAAGGTCATAAGCAAATTTGGTACAACTTCGTGAAAAGATAAGGGCCCAGTTCAACAGTTGTAAATGGCTTTACGCCACGCGATAACGTCCGCATGTTTCTTCGCGTTGTCACCGATTGTTTTTGTTAAACGAAGTGTCTAGCGTTACGTCCGACGTAACCCAGGTTACGTCCAAATCTCCGCCTTCCCTAGGTTCACGGGGAGAGAGAGGAGGGCGGGGGGGGGGAGGGGTTAGGTATACGCGTTTCCAGTGCTCCGTCCGGACGTAACGCTAGCCACAGCGTTTGTTAAAAGCTGCCTCTCAAGCTACAAATAAGGATAAGGAAAAAAAGGTGAACCCTGTTCCCGTTTGCGATCACGTCACGCACGAATCATCGGTTTATCGCTGCATCCGCAGCGGAACGCAGCAATCGTTTGTATCGCATCTCTCGCACGAAGCGCGGTGGCTTGTTTACATGGGGTCTTTGCCGGTCGGGTCTCTAGTTTCGTTTTCTCGCCACTAACAAGATGGCGGACGTAGTTCTCGGCGCGCTACTAGATAGCGCTCTACACTTCGCATATGGCCTAATAGGCTATATGCGAAATGCGTTTACTGAATTATGATGTGTTTACTGAATTATGATACTCATAGTCTTGACAAACATACTTATAGTTATTACATTGGCATATTTTTATAATATTGAAATAGAACATCATGTAATAATTCAACTGCAGTACTCTAAAGCGCATATATTTTTTTAGAGCGCAGCTTTAGGCGTCTATTTCCGGGCTTCGCAAGGTCGCCGTCGGCGTCGGCGTAACCGCGCGCGTTGCATTATGGGAATAATGCAACCGGGCGTAACCGCGCATTGCATTATGGGAAAACTTTATCACTCTATCTAGCGGAAAACTTTCTCCGCTAAATTTAGCGGCAAAATTTCCCCGCTAAATGTAGCGGAAAACCTTTACTGCTAAATTTAGCGGAAAAATGTCCCATCTAACTTTAGTGGGCTAAGTTTCCCCGCTAAATTTAGCTTGGCAAATGACGTCACGATTTAGTGCCACGTCACCCATGAAACAATTCAGCGCCAGGTGGACAGGAGGACGGAAGAAGGAGGAGGAAGATGGGAGAAGGAGGCACGAGGATAAGGAGAGGAGGAGGGGCGGGTACGGAGGAGGAGGAGGCCATACCCTCCCCTACATACCCTTGCCTCCTCCTCCTCAAGACCTGCGCTCTAATTCGGCATTACAGAGAACTGTAAACGTCTTTTATTTTTTCTCACAATGTCGACAGGCCCGCAAACACTTGTCACTGTGAATGAAAAAAAAAGAACATGTTGGCGATCTTAGATTTATTTTGAACCTAGAGGAAATCGCTAATTAAGTGTTTCATATGTATGCATGTGAATACGAGTACCACCTCGAAAGAATGTTTCTTATTGAGGAAAAATTGCGTTTAATGCAGATCTGAACTTATAGTTCCATAGTTAAAATAGATCTTTGACAAAAAGATGCGTACGTAGGTGCAGCCGATTTCTAAGTATTGACGCAATATTTTGTTGTGCCTAAAATATTTCTTTCTATTTTTAAAGCATGTATTGAATATATTAAGCTACGAAAGTCGGAGTTTCTCCATCATCTTCAAAAACAAGCCTTCGATGCCGGCAGTCCGTCTTTCCTTTGTTATCAACGGGTGTTAACTTGTCATGCCAACGAAAACATTGTCCCGTCGAATTGGCTCCTCATTTCTAGAAACAACTTCAAGCAATAAAAGGAAAAATGTAAATCATTGTTCTACCGCTATAGAAGCGGCAGCGCTAAATAGTCGCTTGAGGTGTGCTTTTTCCAACGAACTTTCAAGGATGTTCTCATATTTTCGTACCGTATCGGCTAATATTAAATTTTGCAACGTTCGCTGCCTATTAATTTTTTATGGTTGCACAGCAATGCCCCTTCTTCAAGAGGCAAAAAAGAGAATAAACGCGCGGTTGTTTGGAAAGCCATTGAAAATACAACACTTGTATTGATTGACAAGAAAGAACTTTCGACTAAAACGTGTCTTTAAGAGGTAACAGGATCAGAAAGAGCCATGCCACAGGGAACGCTGTTGTGCCTTTTTCTTTCTGCAGGTAAGCGAACATAACCTGCTTGCCTTCATGGTCACCAGGAACCCGGGAATTTAGGGGTGTGCCTATTAGTTTAGTAGGGAATGTTGAGTGGTATGTCCCTAGTACTTGTGAATATTATGATACCACAGAACCCTTCAGCGGAATATACTGTCGAGAACGTTTTCAAACTTGCAAGCATTAATGAAATACCGCCCAATTATGTGGTATATCGCCTTTCATATTTTCAGCGTATATATGTTGATCCTCCGTTTGTTTCGAACGTTAAAGGCGAAAATTTTCCGCTGAAACCTCTTTGCTAGGTGCAGCTACCTCTAATTTGTTATTTTTGTTTACGACCACAATGAAACAATTCGGAACATCTTTACGATTATATTTTTAAATGAGTAAAGAAACTGTGATGTATCTGTATATCTAAGTATTTGGCACTGTAATTTAGGCGTAATGCTTAGATTAGGCTAGGAGTTGGGTAACATTTATTTGTGTCTGGTAAAAACAGATTTCACTTGCAAACGTTTATATCTTTAGTCTTCTTGCATTTCTTTTACTAAAATTCAAAACAAAATTGCTGTAAAATATAAACTGCATATATTCAAGTGTTTTTTTGTTTTCTGCAATTTGACGGATTTTGATGTCGGACTATTTCCTACTCCGATTCATTGTACGGCGAGATCAAACAAATGTTAGAGTAAATGTAAAAAAAAGGAAAACTTAGCTCCCACGTAAACTTCGTGAGCTCCAGAATGTGCAACGTGTTTCCACTTGCACTGGGTATTCATTTATCAACCTTTTCTGAATTCGGCTGACAAGCTGCGCATGATGTGCTTTCCAATTTTGCTGTTATAATACATCTGCATCTAAATATAGTCTGGCGTAAATGCGAAGTATAGTGGGTAAATCACGTGTAATATACGCCGTCAAATGGTTTGTATCTGTTTGTGTTCAAGGAGCCATCTAGTTACACTGGAAGCGAGCGCAGCCTGCAGGTGGTGTTGCGTTTATATGTGGCGTCTGTGCCATCACGTTGTCCGATGCAATCACGTGGTTGCATGATGAGGTCAAGTGATTGCATGACGCTGTTAAGGTTATCATCTACGTACTTTGAAGAATACGTGTAATCTTGTCAGTATAAATACCGCATGGTGAATTTTATCAATCAATTTAATTAACTTCTGTTACCCAGGTATAAGTTTGTGATGTGTCTCGTTACTTTTTTGTTGCATTCTTATCATCACATGAAGGATTAATATTGCACATCCCGTGTTGAATTTTAAGATGTAACGCGAGAGGTACAATCTAGGCCTAATTTGTCTTGTGATTGCTCACTATTTCTGCAATGACCTCTCAAATCTAGAAATGTTGTATTCTAATCTTTACCAAAAACGTCTGGTATTTTGGACCTTTCACTGGGAATGTAGGAATGCGCCAGTTTCTCGGGGTTAAGTGCGATAATAATTAGGGCTGGGCCCTTGATCAATTAACCTACCGAATAATCGGTTAAGGCATTAAGTATGATTAGTTTTTAAACCGGTTCAATATTTACAAACAGAAAGCAGGCAAATCTTCGACGATTTCACCACGCATATATGGACGAGTCAGCTTCTATGAAGGCAAGGCGATTAGCGGAAAATATTTTACCTAAAGCCAGATCACGATTCTGAGATTTATAACTCCAAACAAGTGCAGAAGGTTATACATGTCCCAGCCTGTGGAACTCCCGTGCGAGTGAGAGTTTAACGCAGCAGTGACAATTGTGAACAATCACAAGAGTTCGTTATTGCCGGAAAATAACAACGAACCTCTTTACGCTATACGGTTGAAGTAATAATTTTTGACTGTGGGTGTGTTTAGACCATTCTCAACTACACATCAATGTTGATATAAAATTTGAAGATGTGCATTTCGACATCCATCACATATTCAGTGAAAGAAAAAATATGTAGTTTTAACTTTTTAAAATCTATTATGCATGGGAATTAACGAAATCGATTACTCGATTAAAGGCTGGTGATTAATCGGGTGAAATTTATTAATCGATGCCCAGACCCTAATAACTATACTTATGTAGTTCAAACTGGCATGTGTTGCACTAGAGTTTTCGTATGTATCATGGTACCCCATATAGAATTGCCTCAATACTTTCATGACAGGCAAACACGAATGAGGTTGCGTTCACAGGAAAGCTGGAGCGCATTATACAGCACATTATAATCTCGTGGGCTGCCTTGAATAGAAATATTTTTCTGCAAATGAGGGCCACCTGTATAATATATGTCGCAAAATGAAAGATCTTCAAGTTGTGAGGAAATATCTTACATACCTCAAAACTCTTACACTTTACTTCTTGCTGTCATGGCGAATTACTATGACTACTGAGTCTCATCAAAACAAAAGAAACATGCAGAACGAAAGACGTGAAATGAGTACTTGCCATGGGCGTACCAACCGGGGGCGAAGGGGGTGCTTGCCCCCCCCCAGTTCTCAGAGGGGGGGGGGGCAAGGCATGTGTTTTGCCCCCCCCCCCGGAAACAGCCGCCACTGGGCAGGGCAAACACTGGCCAGCGGCGCCCAAGGAATACCAAGGGCACCGCCGCCCCCCGGCCCGGGGGGGGGGGGGGGGAGGCAGTCTGGATTTGCCCCCCCCCCCCTCCAAATACAAGTTGGTACGCCACTGGTACTTGCACTCAAATTATCATTTTTAATACTAAATGTACAGGTTGACATACACAAATATTGCCTAGGAAGAGGTCAAATGAGTCCTAAAATTATTATGTTCATGACCACAAGATATAATTATTTGGAATACAATCAGAAAAACTAGGCTAACACCTCTTTTAGGCGTACTTTCGAAACATAGTATGTCAAATGCGCACAGGTACAATAGCGCGATGTTTTACCAGGTCACTGTGCCGGCGCACATAGCAAATTTTGAATTTGATCGTATTCTGAGTTCTTCTTTGCTGGGATCCTACCATTTTTCCCTGTTATTTGCTGTCTCCCTGTTCTACAATAAAGTCAACACAGAGACGCTTTCCTTTGGAAACTTTATCTAGTTTTGGAATGCAGTCAAAGTATGATAAAGTGAATGTGACGCTGAAACTAAAGTTTTTGGGTTAATAAGTTTGTCCCCTAAGAACACACAACAACGAAAATTGAGAAAAATCACCTCTAAATTCGGTCATACGTGAATGGTGATGCCACAATAAAGCAGAAAGAAATATTTTAAAACATCCGAAAAGGCGAAAGGTAAATAGAACTTCTTTACTGGCCAAAAAATTAGGTTTCTGAAGACGCCAGCCAAGAAACGTGTTGTATATTTTGTCCAACACCGAAACTCGATACCGAAAAAAACCGAACCTGTGGGCAGAATAAACCCCGAAAAATACCCCTGAATTCGAGAATGAACCCCGAATACACGAAACCCTAGTCATAATGTTGTAAGGACCGTACAATTAGTAAGTTAAAGATGTAGTTGAATTAGAAGCCAATTAATTTGCGTTAGTTACTTCACGAACATTCATTTCTAAGTATCTGCCGTTGTAGCATCACTTTTTCCTACAGAATCCAACGCAGCCAGTTTCAAAGAGGCACATATGACACACGAACTTCACGACAAGTTGTGAATTGTATTTCTTTGTAATGGTTTACCATCACCTTGTATATTTCACCCCTTACGTAAATTCCAAAATTTGGCAAGTTAAAGGTACCTAAAGTGAAATGAATTGAGATTACAAACCAGTACATTGGGCCACTAGCTTTCTCCTGTATGTCCCACGGCGATCTGCCGCCAGTTCCGAGGAGTGCGGACAACTTGTTGCGGTTTGTAAAACCATGTCGCTGCTTAGGCATGATGTAGTGTTGAAGGTTCCCTAGCGCATCAGACATATGCCTGTAGAATACAGGCAATTCAACCTGAACCATAACACTGGACGGAGTTTTCAAAGTGTGCAGCTGCAATACGAATAACCAAAAGAGGCACAACGAACAGGGATAGAAGGGCCTGGTTGAGTGACATGTTCACGTCCGACGATATAACTCACTGAAGAATGGTGACTCTGTAATAGCGCTTTAGGATGGGAGTGTGTGACACTGCCACTGCTTTGGAGGGATGTTGCATCGAGTGTGTTTCGGGTCGCCTAGTGGCGTAAATGCTTGAGCATTACAAGAAACAAAACATTTATGTATTTGCGTTATGACGTTTCTCGATGTTCTCAAAATGATGGTGGAACTTTGCGGCAACACGTTTCGGGCATGGTTGCAACCCCTATTCAGCGCAGAGGCCTTTTTCATCTGTAGGCTACACTGTTCAAACGTGCGCTTGAATTGATTTTCTGGTCACAGCCAGGAAATGAAGACAATAAAATATAAGCCGAACATCGCCGGATGGAGTGCCTTCCGGCATTTCTTTGCGCTCTTTATTCCCATTGTGTGTTGCGAAAGCATTTGATCTCGCTTAAATTACAGACCTATCGTAATTTAAGCGCTGCAAAAACGGGAGTAGGAGCTCGAAAACAAATTCTAAAGTTTTTATATTTGAACTATATTTGTCTATAAATGCGAAACTGGGGTTTAGTGAAATCTCAAAGTTGCTAGTTACTTGCAACTTAAGTGACAGACTTCCAAAGCCTCGTTTTCCTTTTTTTTTTGCGAATCTTTGGCATCTATAGTAAGGCCGATACGGGTATAATAAGAACACGAAGAGGACAACGAAGGCTTCGTTATACTGTACGCTTTAAAATTCTTCTATTTTGGGTTACTATGGATATCACTCACGATGCTTGCCTCCGTTTTATTTATTTTTTTCCTTTCGTTGTCACTTTAGTATGTTGCAGCATCAAAAGTTTTACGAAGAATCTCCCTCGTTCTCTCAGAGGGAAATGGCGTCTCTATACGTTACACAGCATTGACGCTCCGCATTTGTTTTCACATCTCAGAATGGGAAAGCCTTCACCAAAGCATTTTTTTTCAAGATGGCATTTGCTGAAATATAGCTCTCCTTCTTGTGCCACTGTGCCTCGGCACATTTGTCATATCGCAGAGCGTTTGTATTGTGGGCACAGTCAGTCCCGGTGTTACGGACGTTACAGCTCACTATAATATTACCATTACTTACTCTACTAATAGTTGAAAAAACATGCATACTTAGCAGGAAAACAAGTAAGGTGACACCGGTATCTCTTCTTGAGCCTAGCGGAAGACTGTGATCCCGTCACTGCCAACTGGGAGCGTAGTAAATGGCACGTGGGAAAAAGAACCCAACTCGCCTTAGTTATGGTGGCTATTGCCACCATAGTACCAAGCAGCGATGCCTTCACAATTAAAATTTTGTTTCACGCACACCTAAGGGATAGTTACATAAAGCAATATCAGGAGGGTTAATTATGAGCACATACAGACCGTGACACATTCCCTGTAATGGCAGATTGGTCAGTGAAGACGGGACAGGCTTGTTCTTTGCACCAGATTATAAAATAAAAGCACAAAATTAAGGTAATTTGTAAATATTGAACAAAACGGGAAATATTGAAATAACAATAAGGTTCTTATAAAGTTATTGGTGCAATATATGCCGGGTGCTCACAATAATGTTTTACGAATAAACAACACCATGAGAGGTACTGAGAAAATTCGTTCATGTTTTACGCTATACTCCCAGGCGGACACTGAACGCAAGGATAGTAATATTCAGCGATTTGGAATCAGTTGGAATAAACTCTAATTCATATGTGTTTACCTCTAGGCACACCTTCCTGGCACATACTTGGGCCGGTTGCCTATGCTTTTGCCAGGCTTGAGCTAAGTTGGTTCTGGCTCGCGCCAGTCTGATCCAAGCTTGTGCCAAGGAAGTGAGCTACTTGGGACTGGACACTTCAAGGCGGCCGTATACCAAGATTGTTCGATTTTGTGGAATTTACGTAACCAGTCCGTGTTCCAAGGTATTTGTGCCCCAAATGCCACCCAATCCGGCGAATGGCGCATACGAAAAGGAAAGATCCTCTCAAAAATCCTCCGCGGTTGGACAGAGTTATTGCGGTTGATAATACATAGAACATGTATAGTCCACCAAGTACCGTCCAGATACAGGTGTTGGAAGAGTTAACCACGGAAAAAACTTTTCTATGCAGTTCAACCGGAGAGGAAATTGACTACAATGTCCTAGTTCTTTTGGTCAACTTATATCAAACGTGTTTTGAAGAAGTAAACTATCTTCATCCTTGTCTTTCCTTTCCAGTAATTTTTTTCCAAGTGGCCTCCCGTAAGTTGAATGTCAGAGCAAGTTATTACAACAATGAACCAGGAGAAACGTCCATTTTGAGGGTAAAGTATAGTGCGCGGGAATGCACTGAACCTTTTGTGAACAAAAATTACCCATTTGTGCAGGAGGACACAAGAGAGGAAATTATAAATTAACAGAAGTAAGAAGTTCAGCATAGACACCAATATCGGACTGAAACAGTGAATGTATCGCCTAAACATAATACACCGCTTGATGCGAGGACTCCTAGCACGTAAAAATAGTCCATATCCCACACCAAAACCAATGAAATGTATCTGTGAAGGACATCTCAAAGAAGGTTATACGACGGGAGTATCACAAGGACAGAGTCATAGTCGAGCCTATCCGCCGGAGGACTTATCAAACACTACTCCGGTTTAGCAGGAACATCGATAACAACTCCCGCAGAGATGGAAAGTGAAGCGGGTAGGCAGCCGAGGGCATGTTAAATCTCCAGTGACAGTCCCTCTAGACGAGAGCAGTGCCAAAGAGTCAAATCATTTACCTGATACCACTTCAGAGTTCAAAAAGCGCAGGATCCTACACTAAAACTATACCTGTTAAGACAGAAACCAATAGGGAAAACAAAACAGGGTGGGTCGCAGGAGGAAGGCCAGCTTGAAATGACAGTTCCCGCTCCTGAAACATCGGTTAGAGAGCATCCTGAAATTGACGAATCCAGTGTTCCAAATAAAATTAGCACGACAAAGCCTGTAACTGAATATGAGTCTACACACACAAAGGGCGAGAAACAAGGCATTACAGTAACGACGTCCACCGGAAGTTTATACCACGCTTCAGGAACAGCGCAGACAACCCTCGAGTTTAGTGGTGCTGCAGTCACTACAACAGCTGGCACCTCAATCGAAGGTGGCGTTTCTGCAGATAAGGACACATTGGAATTCAGCGTAAATTCGGCGGCTTCATCTAGTACTACTGGCGGTTACGGAGAAACAACTTCGCCAGAAACCACAGCTGAAAGGTCTACTAGTGGACCACCTGAAAATAAGTTATCGACGAAAGGACCGCCCAGTACCAGAGTCTGGATCGCCCCAACCTTCCTATGGAGAACATGCACCCGCGTCGGAATCAGGTGATTACGGGAATCATTCGAATATTTCTAACAAAGTGGTGTGTAAGACTGTAATGAAAGGTTTGTCGTCGGCAGTAATAGGAGAGTTATTTTTCTCATTATTATTTAGGTGCCAACGAGAGCGTGAATGGAAGCACAAAAGGGTGCAAAAGCACTACGACTGTAGCGTCTGGAAGCAAGATTCCGGAAGTGGGGTCAACCACAAGCACAAATATGAGATGCGGTCCATCCTCCAATGAACACATCCATGAAGGAAGAACATACAGAAAGCGGAAAGGAACCGAAGACGCCTGAATCTGAAGGTAAGCACTTCCTAGGGAAGTAGCTGAAGGTTGAAGAATAACTCATAAAACAACATAAACATTAAAACAGGAGTTTTAAAATGCGTTGTGTTATCTGTATTAAACCACTAACACTAACAGTCACAAAGAATAAAATTAAAAGTAGTCCTTTTTTATTTATTTGCACAAATAAATTAATGCACACGTAATATATCTCCTGCAGGTTTTACTACAAACCACAGAATAAACTACGATGGCTCATGTAAAATGTCAGAAAAGTATTAATAACGACGACTCAAAAATTTCTCAAGAACGAAAAAATGTTTTCTTAGTATGCTTTAAATTTGTAGTTAGTGCAGTCTGTCTGTAGCCTAAGATAAATGGGAGCTAGTTTTAAGCATACTCTGCGAACAAGGTCCAACAACATGGCTTCTCGTGAATGCCCCCAAAAGAACGACTCTTTTGGTCATCTTACATATACAACTAAAGCTATTTCATTGTTGTTCAAGCCAGAATAAATTTTATTCAGGTGCCCCAACACATACACTACATCTAGAATTAGCTCTTTGCTAATAAATAATTCTACACAATGTGAAGAGCATCGAGGATGCACTCTTAGATGGTATACATATAATATTTGAATATTTCAATGCGGTGCCTGCATTCGACATACTGTATTGTAGGAATAATTATTACCGTGAGCACTTTATTATAAACATTTTTGCAGCCTTGAGTGCATCTATTATGCACCGTTACTAAATGATTAAAAAAATCTTAAAGGATGCGCCACTCGTTCAAAGGACCATATCCTTCATACAAGTGTCAGGTGTCAATTCGAATATACTAACGATAGAGAACAATAATTGGATTTACTATGATTCGAGCTATGCTATCACTTTATTCATAGATAATATTTATTAATTGTGGCTAAAATTCGTCGTTACACAAAACAGTAAGCTGACTAAAACGCACTCCATCTTTTCGCAACTTAGGAATGGAAAGGAATAGCTTCGCCTGCAATAAACAACGGCCATTCACGCAACACGCGCAGAGGAATTGAGCACTGGGCACTTCCCGTGGCGCAATGGTGCCTGGAACGCGTTTCGGACTGGTGTGTTTACCGCGTCCAAAAAAGTGGTCCCATGACTTCCGCCCGATGATGTCATGGAAGTGTCGTGCTCTCGCCGGTTGCGATCCTGGCGGAGTCCCGGCAGTGGTTGTGTATGTGGCAGACGCCTATTCTGCTGGCGGTCGCTCTTCAGTGTTACAGGCCACGGAAGC
>JAZHYW010033922.1:0-10115 GCA_037355805.1 Ixodes ricinus | reverse complement strand
TGAGGCTTTTGAAGCTCATCGAGATGACCGTTGAGCTACGTAGCTCAACGAGCCATCTCGATGAGCTTCAAAAGTCTCAAACGGATCACAAAATCACGACAGGAAGTATGCGGAAAGCATATACGACTGTGAAAAATAGTGTGTATACAGTTTCCAGTATATATATATACGCAAAGTACGTACGCGGCGTACTGACAAGCTGAAAAACAGCAGTCGGTATAGAAATTAAATTCGTTCGCATCCAGCTTGAGAACGACAAGAAAAAGAGAAAATCAGACGCAAGTTTAAGGAGCCACGAAGTCTGGCTACCGACAAGTTTCTGGATGCGGCATTCCGTGCACGGCCATCTTCCTAATCGGACGGTGTCAGACAGGTGCGAAACAAGAGGTGCCCCAAGGGCAGGACGGCGACGCGGACGCCCCGGCGGGGGGTCGCTTGAGACGCGATATCCCATATCGCAAAACGGGCCTCATACATATATACGCCATCGAGGATCCGCAGCACACAGCCGCTCGGACACGGGAAGAAAAATTACGGGAACTCGGAGAGACCCCACAGCCCGTCCCACGGCGTCGCCACCACACAGCGCCCCGTGCGTTGTCAACGGCGAGACAGAAAAGAGAACTTGGTTCGCCTTCTGGAAACCTTGGATAAACAAATATCTCGCACACGAACAGTGTGTCAAGGTTCGCAGGTTATCATCACGACGGAGCGCGGACGATTATGATCACGAGAGCAAGTGGTTCAGCGCGGAATCCATAAAACATATGACATGGACCAAAGTCACGCGGCCCACGTGGCTGGTAGATGCGAAATCGTTCACTCATTCGCTGGTTGGAATAACGCGCGTGGACGGTGCGGGGCATCGGCTGTGTAGCTGGCTGGCATGTGCGGTCCGAAACGTGAAGTTGAAACGTTCAGAGCCGTGTTTCGCATCTACGTCGTGTTGGCTCCGACCGCGGTGTGTAACACTTTCAGACACAACACGCGTCATGAAGAAAGTTCGCAAGCAGTTATTCGCTTTGTTCGCCTAAATGACGAAAATGGTTTACGCAGCTCTGCAGGACGGCCGTTAAACTTCCTTTCCCACTACAACCATGTCGATAAGTACTCAAAAATTTGCATGACAAGAATAAACTGCGCGCAAACCAAGGACAAAAATGTGCCATAAAAGTTCAATAAAAATAAATATAAAAAAGCCAAGGTCCAGCGATGCTTACATCTATTGAGTGTACGGCTAAGGAATGTAAATTACTGCTATTGCGCAGTGTTCAGCCTTTAATTCCTTTAGAGTAGACAAAAACCTCGAGCACGTAACTATACGGCTTTCTGTTGCGTCTGTTCGTCACTCGCGACTCTGATACAGCACGTGACTGAAGCGCCGTTCACACCCTTGCGACCGAGTACGACCGAAAGAGACAAGAGCGGTTTTTAGGACCGGATGCGCTACAGCAGAGCTGGTCCTAAGAGATCGCAAGAGGCTTAGAAACCGGTCTGGTCTCTCTCGGTCGTACTCGGTCGCATAGGCGTGAACGGGCCTTAAAAGAAGGTGATACAAAGCGCCGCAGTACTTGGATCGATATGCGATCAGAGGAAACTGCGTCCCGCAATAAGTACAAATATCAGGAACCAATGAGGATAAAATTGAGGTCCTAAAAGCAGAAATCGTTACACTTCGTCTGACCCGTATCAGTCCGCGCTCCCCGGAGCTCTGATACGCACGTGTGTGTGTGTATGCGTTGTAAATGGAGATGGCACGTCAAGCAATATACCTCGTTGTTTCTAAGTGGCCCGTGATTGGACCTGGCGGCCCGCAGCTTCGGCCGTAGTCCATCGTAGGATGAGGCCAAGTGTATAGAACATTCCGGGCCGAGAGGTCACGGCACCCATCGAACGCGCCTCGACATCCCCGAACGACCCGACGAACCGAGCAGCAAAAAGAGAACACGGCGAGATAAGAGATGGCAGTGCCGATCAAGATAGAGGAGACGCCTCTCCCGCTGTCCTTCCCCTCCGGAGGCACCCAGAAGAACCGAAATCAAGTCGCTCGCAGACCGTTCCCCAGCCGGAGGAGACCCGAGAGGGCCCCCACTGCCTTCCAGGCGGAACCGAGGAAACCCAGTCCTCCGTTCATGGAGGCTCCGTTCGCGAACGACGAGCGACTCAAGAGGAAGCCGCTCTGTTTTGCTTTCGCTCCCTTCCGAGCCACAGGGGTCGTGCCCGGGGGGACCTCGGCGCACCCCGAAGAGACTCATCTCAGCAAGTTTGTAACGGGTTTCGTTTCCACTACGGAGACTGCGGGCTGGCACGCGTGACGCCGCCGACGAGGAGTGGCGAGCCTTCCGCGATGACTGCCGCCGCAAGCAGACAGCGATGCAGACAAGCCTCTGACGATGTCGCCGGCGTACATGCGCACTAGCGGACTCTGCGAGTTAGCGAAGTCAGTTCAATGCCGCGTGAGAGTCAGGTGTCCTTCCAGAAGGGCGCAGCGACGCGTGGATGTTCACGTGATATGTTCAACGCGCCAGATTGGTTAGCATGGCTCAGAGCGTCGGTTGCGGTCCGTCGTAAGATAAAAGGGAGTGTAGCAGGCACCAGCACGTCGTCGGTCGCCCAACTCCTGGGGGGGGGGGGGGTTCAGCGGAGCCTACAACACGGCGACAAGCACACGGACAACCGTGAATAAAGAACACAAACAGAAGGAAACTCGGCTGCATACTACGAATAACCAATACGCTCAGGTTATCCTTGTTTACAATAAAGGCCTGCTGCTGCACCTGTCAAGGCGTATAAAAATTATGAGGCATTACGTTTTCAGCGGAGCGGTTTCGAACGGTAGACTACTTCACCCCAAATATAACATAAATCGTGATTTTCCTGTTGTTGTTTTTATTCAAATAACAACAACACAAAATCTGCTGTCACGTTCACGCATGCATGGCATCATTATCGAAGCGTAAACTGATCTACGAACTCTCCCTGTTTTGTTTATTGGCAACTCCACCCGGACCCCGTCGCTCGGTCTATTGCAGACGAACGAATAACTAGAGGAGCGGGGGCGGCGGCGGAGACGATGGCAGGGATTGTCGGCCTTGGTGCTGCTCTACCGCATGGTTCTGGCCGGCGTGTTCGTGCATCATGCAGTTTTAACGAAAAAAAGCGAGTGCGTTTAAAGAGGAATCGTTAAGTTCTGCTCCGCGGCTTTTAAAATCGACGTGTTCATTTTCTCAAAGAACGTCAACATCTCCGTCACCTGTAATACATCTTAAAGAAGAAAAAAAAAACCGCCGCGTTTTTTTTTTTTTTTTCGCGTTTTAAAGCAGACACGACAAGGGAAGAACGAGACGCATTTCTCCTTCTCCAGGCAGACGGGAGGAAAGTTCCGCCATCCCGCCTCATCTTATTTCAGTTTCGTTTTTCGAGCCCGTCCGCGCGCGTTGTTTAAGAAATGTTGTTGAGTTGATTGAGCTTCAGCGGCAGCCCCGAAGGCCGCCTGTAATTCCCTCTCCCATTCCAAACCTGCATAACATTTCGGTTGCATTGACGTTTTTACCACTAATTTAGTCAAACGAGCAAACGAAGCCTTAAGGCCGGTTCAGACACTGGCGTTTGAGTGCGTTTGACTGCGGTGCGTCGAGAACCGAAAGCAAGTCACCGGCACATCTGTGCTTCGTATGAAGCGTGGAATCCAATGCAAGGAATCATCTTGGCACGCGATATAAGCAGCAGGGATCTGATGTAGCGATGCAGGGGTGTTGGTTATGCATGTTGAAAAAGTAGTGAAGCATGTCAAAGACGAATACGAAGGCGGAGAGGCAAACATGACGAGCGCTGACTATCGACTGAATTTTTCATTGAAAAAAAAATAGAAACAGCAAAATATAACCAGCAAAGCCACAAATACTACAAATGCAGGGGTGAGACAGGTGAAACAAGTTTTGGAGCAATTTTTGGAGCAGAAAAATCTGGATTTTGGAGCAGCTTAGGAGCACAAAATTCTCGTTTTGGAGCAGCAGTTTACGCATCTTGGAGCAACTTCGGAGCAGAAAAGTCTACAGTTTGGAGCAGATTAGGAGCAGAAAATGTTAGAGCAGCTTATCAGCAACTGAAATCATAAAAAATCGGATTTAAATCACATAAATCTTATTTTTCTTTTTTAATCGTTATTTTTTTCTCCCTGGTTCCAATAAGTCATCAGCGCCGATACGCACCGAGATAAAAAATAAAAGAACAAAAAAACGGAAAAGGCAAACCCGAGTCCAATGCGTATAGATGAGGACAAGAAACACAGGCTTGTTGCAAAGTTAGGTGGGCACCAGGTACCTCAAGCTTATACGAACTTGTGCCAAAGCGCAATTGTAGTGCAAAACTTTTAAAGCGGTGATTCGAGAGCATGAACAGGGAAGCACGATTTGCTAGAACCAGACATCGATCGGACGCTCGTAGAAAGCACGTGCAGATAGAAAAGAACTCACCACAAAAGTGAGTCACAAGGTAAATAGTGAATTGGTAGAAAAACTATGAGCAGCACATGCACGCTAAATACGGGTGTGTGACCGATTCCTTCGATTGTTCACGCACTGGAAGCACGTGTGGGATAACCGAAAGTACTCACGGCGACGGCGCCGTCCATTTTGACGAGAAGATTACGGACACGAATGAACAATTACACAATGGAGGCGCTCAATAGCACTTTTAAGAAAAGGTTTACTCTCAAAACGAAAGAAATACTTGCTCATCTTGATAGCCCGTGCATCGTACCTCCCGCGGCCAGACAGCGAGACCGCCTGACAGCATACCGGTAGCATGCAGTCAAAAATGACAGCGGAAAGTAGTAGGAAAATCGTGAAAAGACCACGTATTATAGGTCTAGAAGGATACTATAGCTTCGTTTCAGCTTGGGTCCAGACGCAGCCGATGGTACGAGCACGAGCGTGTGGCCCTGAACAGTGCCTATACTGCACGAGCGCGCGTGCTTAGCAGGGACGCTAGAAGCCCGGAGCTCACGCTTGTAGCATCGCCTGCGTCTGGACCCAAGCTGAAACGAAGTATACAGCTGAAATCTCTGAATCCGGCGGTTGCTTGCGCCGCCTGTACCCGTGCCATGTACTTTACTACGTTTACTACAACGTTACTAGAACTCTCAGTTGGGAAACTCACCGTTGAAACGTGGGCCGCTGGCGTCCACCGAGACCGAGCTAAATGCGACAACAGCGCCACTCTGTATCATTTGTCTTGAACTGTGGTCGCCTTGAGCTTTTAGAAAGCATATTTTTGCGTAAAAACTAACGGAAAAAAACTCTTTTTGTAGTAACTTTTATTGGAGTTTAGTACAAAATGGGGGGCGCGTGTTGTTTTCTAAAATCTTTAGTTCGCAAGGCTTTGCAGTATAATTAATATTGTTTTTATACAACCCTGCCTCACCGGGGATTTCAGGTAGCGCGTCCTGAGTTAGGTGCATATTAACTACGGTAGTAAAGCGCGGCGCGTCCGCTTGGGAGTCGAGGGCGGTACCTCGAAGCCCTTTCCACAGTATCTGTTCTGGCCCCAAAATGGCCGATTACAACGAAAATGGAAGTCACGTGCAGTTCCTGGACTAGCCGCTGCGGGAGAAGTGGCGGCGTTGGGATCGCCATTAGCTCGGTTCTCGTGGACGGATCGGTGCCACTTTTTCAGAGCAGTCTCTATGGCAGTTTCCCAACTGAGTGGTTCTAGTAACGTTGGTTTACTACGACGAGATTGAACGTTGCCAACCAAGCTCTCGTTTCCCGCTAAATCTAGCGTCGCCGCAAACATTTTATTTTTAGTCACTTTGGCGCAGTTTGGCGCAATTTCGATTGATTTCGCGTTATTGGCGAAGCTAGGCGCAGAAATTTGGGTTTGTATCAAAATGGCGCAATTGGCGCAGATGTCACACCTCTGCAAATGTGACTAGTCATCAATGACTCGGCCATCACACGTGTCAATAAAGTCCACTTCTTTTTGTGAAGGAAAAGTGAGGGTTGACTGATACACTTATCAGGACATTCCTTCTTTATCATGTCCTGATAAGTGTATCAGTCAACCCTCACTTTTCCTTAAGAAAAGGAAGTGGACTTTATTGACACGTGTGGTGGCCGAGTCATTGATGACTAGTCACATTTGCTAGTATTTGTGGCTTTTGCTGGTTATATTTTGCTGTTTCTATATTTTTTTTCCAATGAAAAATTCAGTCGATAGTCAGCGCTCGTCCTGTTTGCCTCTCCGTCTTCGTATTCGTCTTTATTGTGTGCTTTCTACTTTTCAACAAGCAGGGATCTCCTGGTTTCTCGCAGCCGCAACGCGGTCAAACGCAGTCAAACGCAACTGTCTGAACCAGGCTCTAGTCGGGGTCACACTGCTAACACATCATACAAAAAACAGTCTGCATACAGATTCGTACGTGAATCACCGCGAGATCCGTGCTTCGAATGCAGCATGGCAACGAGTCCAAGGAGAAACGTGTCACGCAGCATTCGCCCCACATATATTGCGGTGACTCGTGTTTGCAGATTGTCTTTTGTGTAATGTGACCTAGTGCCACTAAATAACCTACGCTTCAGAGTAACGACACTTGTCCATATTGTGGCTTACAATCATGGTTGCCAGTTATTTGAAGCGTTATCTGAAATCACAGGAAACGCTTTTCTGTCCTCCACAAATCTTTAAACAGTTCGCGAAAGAGCAAAGCAATATTGCATGAGCTTCCTGACACCGAATCTATACTTCGTTTCAGCTTGGGTCCAGACGCAGCCGATGCTACAAGCGCGAGCTCCGGGCTTCCAGCGCCCCTGCCAAGCACGCGCGCTCGTGCAGTACAGGCACTGTTTAGGGCCACACGCTCGTGCTTGTAGCATCGGCTGCGTCTGGACCCAAGCTGAAACGAAGTATAATGCTGAAAAAGTCGCACTTTCAAATCATGACGATCGGCAGTTGCGTCTGATCTGCACAAGTGCCAAAATGGCGGCGCCCACAACAATGTCGGGGAGCACAGTGCCGATACTCTATAGCGCGGCTCATTTAGTAGCTCAAAGTGACCAGACGCCCCGATTTAGGCGGGACAGGTCCCGCTTTTCCGGCCGCGGTCCCACTGTCCCGCCAGCGTGCTTGTGGGACGGCGTTTTGTCCTGCTTCAGCTCCCCCGAACGGCGAATAGATAGAAGATGCGGTTACACGAAAGGATCGCAGCAGTGAGAGGTAGGAACAAAATATGCTCGGCAATAGGTGGTATTCACTTGACGCCATATTTGAGGTGACTGCCCACAGCGCATGCTCAGGGATGAGTTCTCCATTTATGGTCTACCAAAGAAGACAATCTTGATGGTGTGCAATGCGCGTGTTGTAATCGTTGTAGAAGCTTGCCATCAGCACGTGCTCAGCAGCAGGACTCAGACTATGGCCGCCAGTGAATACCACCTATTCCCAACGCTGCCCGTTTCGATCTGGATGAGCATCGTACCGGCGTGCGGTCGTGTATCACTACTGCGTGGTGCACGTTAACGAGTCCAGGCTAGCGGTTAGTATCGCACTGGCTAAATTGTTCATGTATACAGCTGAGACACAGGAGCCGGCTTGCTCGGAACAGCGTCTCAGCTGAGACTGGGTGAAAGAAAGCACTGCATAGGCTGGGGCGCGCGAGCATCTTGAGACGCAACTTGAGTCCCGCTCAGCTCGTGCGCTGGCTTTGGCAGTGCTTTCTTTCGCCCAGTCTCAGCTGAGACGATGGTTCTGGCAAGCCGGCCCAGACGCTCACTAGAGGCAGACTCAACTTTCGGCTGTATAAACATACACACAACAATTTGCTTTCGCTCGCTGTCAGCATGCGCTCATCAGTTGCGCACGCAGCTATAAGGAGTATTCACTGCGCGCCATATTTGAGGGCGATGTTTAAAGCGCATGCTCAGAACGAGCCCACATTAATAGGCTGCTAAGACCGGCAATCTTGAGGTGCGGAATGCACGTTACAAAAGAACTGTGGAAGCTCACCATCAGCACGCGCGCTCAGCAGTCGCGCACACAGCTATGGCCGCCAGTGAATACTTCCTATAGTAACCGGGGAATAGACAAAAAATTGGGTTGTGTGTGTGTTTATACAGCCTAGAACTTGGTCTGCCTCACAGGGGCGACGAGTCTCCCAGCTGTAGATGATAAATTTAGCCAGTGTGGTACAACCGCTAGCCTGGGGTCTTTAACGTGCACCACGCAGTAGTGATACACGACCGCACGCCGGTACGATGCTCATCCAGATCGAAACGGGCAGGGTTGGGGATTGAACCCAGGATCCCTGGTTCTGCAGCGCGAGCTTTCGCTCCACGTGCTCCGAGCTGGTGTGCGCTAGACCACTCGGCCACCGATCCTTTTTTTCTTTATTGCACTCGACCGCCGATACCCCCGGGAATAGACAATTGCAAGCATGCACGGCGTCCCGACCGGTGCCCCATGCGTGCAAGCATGTGTGTGCAGCGTGCGCATGATCATATATCTTTGGCAATTTTGAAAATTGCACGGACTTTTCCGCAAGAGCAGAGACATGGCGGCGGCCAGTTGCCTCGCTTGAAAGTTGCAAATCGTCTACAACCCCTATAATGCCACGCCACCAAGCGAAGAAACAATTCTCTGCAGACAGTGAGCCTTTCGGTGACTGTATCATTTCTCACAAGTTCAGCTTGTTGACGAATATGCTCTGTCGTCATCGATTTCAGGCGCTCATCTTGTAAGATAAAAGTTGCTCAGATGGTCTGCACAGTCAGTCTGTTGTTTGTACTCATAGTGGGATGCCATTATCGAAGCAACATTGAGAGAGCCTATGAGGCCTCTAGTTTGACAGCATAGCTGAAACGGAAAGAAGCCGAGGCTCACGCGAGACGCCAAAGCGTTATCAAGGGCAGGAAGCTCGACCGCGCTGGAAGCGAGACAACCGAAGGACCGTGCCTATAGTCTCCATATCAGTTAACCTTTGTTCGAATTTCACTTCACCAATTGCCCCCGCCTGCTCTCAAAGGACGAAAGCTCATGTCCCACGCATGTGCTCCTTATTTAGTATGTTCCAATACGCTCCCACAGCCAATCTACGTGCACGCTCCTAGGTCGAATTTCCGATGCTTATTGAACTTCTGACTTTATGCACAGCGCCCTATTGCCAAAATATCCGAGGCATGCCATCACTCCTTTCCATATGTCCCCGACCACTTCCTATCTATTACAATTCCACACTATACCCGTTTTCACCTCAAGGAAAAAAGCAAGTTTTGCGGATGGTTTGTACGCGGCGCGAGGTAGATCTTACAATATTTGGTCGTTGGAGGAAAAATTGATGCTGTTGGCGTTTGGAACGTCTAAAATTCACCTACATATCTTCTAATTATGCACATAAAGGGGGAAATTAGTAATCCTCCGCGTGGGAGCCGGACTTTTTTTACTATGGTTCTTGAGGTGAAAACCGGTATAGTTTTATATTAGCTTAACTTATATTCATTTTCCTAATTATATTTTCTTCATGTTCCTACGTATATTTATTTTCTTCACTCATCGTGCCATACCTCCATATGTGTGTATTCTTTTAGGGTTTCCTTATTTTCGTCGATAAACACTATCACTCCAGACTTGACACTACTAAAACTCAGGCCCAAATTGTTCCCTTCCTCTCCACATAGCACAGTTAGCTCGTGCAACGCTGTTGCGGACTGGGCCACGAGTACAACGTACTACATGCCCCCTTTCGAAAGTGTGCCCCCTGTTGGAAGCTCTGTACTGGCGGACATTCGAATCTCCTTGAAGTACCTTCGGAGTTTTGTTCTCTGTTCTCATTTTCTCCCCTACCGTGCTCGCACGCGCATGCCGTATTTGTTTCGTATAACAGGGCAGAATCTTCCCGGAAAGGGCTGCCGAAAGAAGTGCTTATCGCATTTCAAGATATCACTCCTGAGTAAACACCGCGTTTTGTGACGCGTGTACTACCGGGCGCTGATATCATTGAGCAAATGACAATATAAGCTGGGAAGAACCTACTATTTGCATTTTTTAAACGCACTGTCACTTGTACTGACAAGTCTGTGAATGTTATTTTTACGGCAACATGGGTGATATCAGCAAGCGCA